>PVKH010019208.1:0-14923 GCA_004027955.1 Chaetophractus vellerosus
GGTATACTGATCAATGTCCTGCCCAATGGGAAAATTTCCCTGCACCAATTATCTGCAAGGTTATCATAAATGTTGTTTTAGTGATATAGCTACAGTTGTCTACTTGTATGATTTTCAGTAAAGAGCTAAGACAATCTGATGCATGTCAATGAACTGACCATGTATAGTCATTTATTGGCTATAGAGCACTATCCAATGTATCATGACTCCTACTTTCTTAACGTTATTGACTTTAACTTTTCATGTAATAATCATCTCCTAATTTCTCATTTTTTCCTGGAGTATTTCTCTTTATAATAATAGAGTTGCTCATACCCTTCAAATTAGTTTTTGTTTTGAACTATGTATTCTGTGAGCAGCCTTTAAAGAATAAAATTATTTAATGTGAGAACTTAGATGTCTTTTCATTCAACAATCCTGGCCCCAGATATTATGCAAAAGGATAATGTTTTGTGTGGGTTTATGTATGTGTTGTTACTATAAAACAGTACTGGCCTGCATTCCGATTGAAATCAAAGAGGAACTAGAGGAGATCATATATACTTAAACTCAGCATTGTCTGTTCTTGCTTCCAGATATACCCTCTGAGCTAAGGATGTGTGATGGTTAAGTTCAAATGCTAGGTTGGCTAGGTTATGGTGCCCGGTTATTTGGTCAAGAAGGCACTGGCCTACTTGTTACTGTGACTGTATTTTGTGGATTTAAGTTATTGATTAGTTGATGGAATCTATGGCTGATTATAATTAACAAAAGAGTCTGATTTCAGCAATGAGAGAAGCCTCATCCAGTCAACTGAAGGCCTTAAAGGGGGAACTGATGATTTCTGAAGTGAGAAAGAAGAATTTCTGTTTCTACTTCTGCCAGCCAGCTTCTCTTGGGGAATTCATCAAAACCTTTACTGGAGTACCCAACTTGTGGCCTGTCCTACGGAATTAGGACTTGCCAACCCCCACAGTAGTGTAAGATGATTCCTATAGTAAATCACATTGTATATATATGTGTGTGTGTGTGTGTGTAAAATATGTGTTTGTGTGTATGAATATATGTATATATCCTGTCAGTTCAGTTTCTCTGTATAACCCTGCCTAACTCAGGGTATCAGTGAGATTCCAATGAAGATATGCCCTAAAAATGTTTGCTTTGCATTCAAGGTAGCTCAAAGTGATTAAACTTCAGTTTGGGCTCACTTTTTTTAGTAAGTAGCTGAAAATATTTTATTCCTTTTACAAGGTTTTCTATCTTCTAAGTTCCATTTCCTGTTTCATTTGTATTTATTCATTTGATTATTAAAATAGTCATTTAATCATTTGCATTTTGTTTGATCATTTTATTGGCAATTTTGGAGCTGACAGAGTTAAACCCAAGATTTCAAATCACATTGCATGAGATCTGTGTTTGCTTTTTGAACCCAATTAAATCTAGGACATTCATTCCTTTTAACCTGGACCTGTCCTCATAGTCTGCCAAACTCTTCTGTGTACTAATTACATAACAGTGTTTGAGATGCCCTTCTCACTTAATTTCAACTTAATATTTGATAAACATGCTCTTTATGTCTTTATCAAATTACTTGTTAATTATGATAAATAGTAAAATGTTATTGCTATCCAAATATGGGGCTCCAGTGTGTTTTAGAAGGAGAGATTTGTGGGGAAAACTATGTGATAGAAGAAAGTATGAGATACCTGGGGATGAAAGCCAATTTTTTCATTATTGTAAATTTTTACTTCTTAAATAGCATGGTTTTTTGAAAAACAAAGGCAAAATGAAATATAGGAACTTAAGAAGTTCCTATATAGCAGTTCCAGAATTCAAGTGACCTTTTGAGAAAGAAGAGAACTGGGGACAGAATTGTTAAATATACAGACCACCATTTGCTATATTTCACTATTTCACTATGCTTTTGGGACTATAGGCCAAAAATACTCCCTATTTTGTCTAAGGACAAAAAACTGTTCAGTAAACAAGTAGCTCAAATAACCCTCTGGTCTGAACAATTTAAGCAGATGCTTATGCTTGCAAATAAAACACCTGTCAAATATTTTGAAGTCAAATAGACCTCATGACTTTAAATAGGGTTAAAAGTAGTCAGGGGAGCATTGAAAACTAATGAGTGAATAAATGAGGTGGAAAGAAAAAGATTTTGGAAATGTAGATGGAAATCTTTGGTGTTCATATTGAATTAATGATTCTAGATTAAAGTAATGGGTCATCCATAAACAGCATGCAATCCAAAATAATCTAAGCAGGTAAAAAAAGCTTTCTTTATTTTTTTAACCTTTGAAATTTGGTTTTTCAGTCATCCTTAGAATTCACCATGTTACAAAAATAATAAAGTGACCACTCTGAAAAAATTTAACTCTCAGATGAGTTCAGGAATGATATATTCTTCATGCTTTAAAAAAAATCACAAAAGATGTGAAAGATCTCTACAAATAAAAAGCACTTTGCTTGGAGTACAGGGAAAGGGATTATTATACATTTCCATGAACCCAAACTTTCATTTTAGTTTGTTTTACAAACTGTTTAGAGTTTAAATTGTTGTAGTTTCTTTATCCTAGAACATAGCTGTCTCTCGACAAATGGGGTAGTAGTGTTGATAAATTCGATAAAGTTGAATCTTCTAATATACACTGTTTGCAAAGAGACATTTTTTCTTTCGCAATCTGAGCAAATAAAGTTTTTTATATACCCATTATCAATGCAAATGTATCTGGATGCATGAAGAAAAAGGAAGCACATAATTTATAAGCATATAAATACATGTATGCATCTAATATCTATGTATATATATTTTTATAATATATGCATGTTTATTTATGTGTATGTGTTTGTATATTTGTTAATTGGATATTATATGAACTTTTTTGTTGCCTCTGATTTTGGGAGTAGGGCCCAAAGATAAGGAATATGAGGAACTAATTGCATTCTATTCTGAAGAGGCCAACAACAGTTAGGACCAGATCTTACCTAGATATTGCTAATGGCAGAATCCTTGGCCTTGTGAGATTCACAGTACTTATTCGGCAAGGCACTCCCTTTGTCTCTGAGTAAGCATGCTAATGCATCAAAATGGACTTTCACATAAAGTTTGGGAATGCTTTCAAGAGGGGCATTCAAGGCCTTTTGGATAGGCCTTTCCCTCCTTGTGGAACATCTGCTCAGACAATGCTTTCACTGGTCAACCTGTGCCTTCTTAAGGGGGGAGGAAGACAGAAGCAGCAGGACAGAATAGGAATGAGAGAGAAGCAATATTATTTGACAGAAGATGTATAAATTTTCTATAAACCTAAAAGTTACTTGGGAAGCTGACTAGACTTGATTGGTCTTGTCAGTTCCATACCCAAGGGATTGCTTAAAAGAAAGTAATCCAAGCATCAAGGTATGAGGAATTGAAAGATGGAAGAGTTTGTGTCCAGTTGGCTTCACACATCAGGGAACATGGAATTTGGAGGACCCTAAAGGGACTTTGAAAAACTCTCATGCGTACTTCACAAAAGAGCCAGCATTTGAAAAATAAAATTGATCACATTGAGGGCACCAACAGTCAAGTTGACTTAGCCTGCAGAGTTAAGTTAAAGAAATGTGAAGTGTTTTTTTCCCGTCCTACTATCCAGCTCCAGTGGTGACATGCCTGGGCTAAGAAGAAGGTGATGGAGGAAATAAAGCCAGGGCAGAATCTATTCACATCTGTTTTTGGTTCCTTGCTCTGGGTTCTAATGGTGGATGGGGAGAGCTTGGATCAGAAATAAGTTTGAAGGAAAGACTAATTTTATTAACCAAAAGCAACCTGAAAGTTATAAAATCTGGCCAAGATAATAACCCATTTAGAATTTACCTGTAATAGGAGATAGTGGATTCTATTTACTATATAAAGACGGAGAGGATAGGCCAGCAAAGGAGAAGAGGAATCTTTTTTTCAGTTATGCCAGGGCATTTTTAAAAATTGTATTTATTACATATATAATCTATTGCTATACAGAAGAATTACACTCTGCTTAAAGAGTAGTAGCTTTAAAATAGTTTAAGTAATTTTGGAGGGGTTTGTAAAATGATTCTCAGCCTTGAAACTCATAATGAAATCATACCAAGGAAAACTAAACACCAGGATAATTCTGATTTAATTATATGTTATAGGCCAATTTTTCACAAATGTATTTGTCTTAGTGTGCCAGGCCTGCTGTCACAAAATACCGCAGACTAGTTGGCTTAAACAACAAAAATGTACTGTCTCAAAGTTCTGGAGTTTGGAAGTCCAAATCAAAGTGTAGGTAAGGCCATGCTTCCTTTGAAGTCTGTAGGCTTCTGCTGATGGCTGATAAATCATGATGTTCCTTGGCTTGTACTATAACTTAATCCTCCTCCATCTAATGACCGTTTCTCTCTCTGGGTGTCTGCTGTTGTCTCATGACTCTCCAAATTTCCTCTCCTCATGAGAACACCAGTCATATTGGATTAGGACCTTAGAGTTGTTTTGTTTGTTTGTTTGTTTGTTTTTAGAAGGTCTGGAGATTGAACCCAGGACTTCGTACATGGGAAGCAGGTGCTCAACCACTTGAGTTACATTCGCACTCCCTGAATATATATTTTTTGAGGAACACAATTCAATCCATAACAGTACTCATTGTTGAAATTGTGAAATCACAGGAATTGTGTATACTTGAGCAACATTAGCACACACACATGAATCTATATTGAAAATATCATGCAGCATCTGAGATGGATATCGAGACAAAGCTCAAGAACAATTTTCTGAAAAATAGAAAATTTCATTTTGACTTGACATAAATACAAAACTATACACTTTTAATTTTTGCTCTTCTTTTATTTTGATGAGTAGTTTTGCTTGCTAAAGTGCACCAAATGCTGGGAAAGGGAAATAGGTAATTGTAGGCTTATTATTAATGTAATTACAATGTTTTAAAAAATTCATAGAATACCAGTAAGAATCATTAATCAATTTAACTCATATACATTATGGGTTAAATTTTGCTTTATGATGGCATCCCCCACACGCTAATGTGGATATAGATTATTTAATAATTAGGCACTCCCATGAGATCAAAGCCCCTCAATTAGAGGTGGAGTGGGCATCACCATCCCAGAAGCCTCAGGACCGCGGAATGAATTATGGACTAAAGTAGACTTACTGGTATTCTACTATAGACTTATTGTGATTCTAGCAATGGAAGAAGTTATATCATTCACGTGGAAGTAGTGGCTACTGGAGGTTCTGAGGACAGGGAGAGAGGAAAAACAGGTGAAATATGGGGGCTTTTGGGGGACTTGGGAATTACATTACAACGTTACAACAACAGATACAGGCCATTACATATCTTACTATAACCTACAAAAATGTGGCGGGGAGATTGTAAACTACAATGTAAACTATAATCCATACTTAGTGGCAATGCTCCAAAATGTTTTCATCAATTGTAACAAATGTACCACACTAATGAAGGATGTCGTTAATGTGGGAAAATGTGGGAGGTGTAGGGAGCAGGGCATATGGAAATCCCCTATAGTTTCATATACCATTTATGCAATCTCAATATCTTTTAAAAAACAATAAAAACAATTAAGTACTGAATGGACAGAATTCCAATTCCAATGAAAATATGTGAGAAGGAATGATAATATTTGAATATTAAAAATATCATTTCAAAAATGATAATACATAAAATCTTAATAAAGGAAAAAATAATGGCATCTGATGTGACCCATCATTATTTGGAAAGACTTTTAATAATGCTAGTACATAGGTAACCTATGCCACGCCTGAGAGAATGAAGACTTTTAAAAATATTATTTGCCTTTTGGGAGTACATAGACCCCTCAGAGTTAGAATTCACTACATCCAAAGGAGGGCATATGTGTCTATTGGTAAGCGCAATGATAGATCTCCTCGACATTGTTTCTGTTACTTTCTCAAGGTTAATAAATCAAAGGAAAATTTGATTCTGACAAGAGTTTTTTCTTCTTTGGTGATCCTTTACATAATCTAGCAACTATTGTGAGTTTCTAATATCATGCATTTCATTTTGGAAAATATATGAATATGGATGGCATAAGCAATACCCGGAACTCTCTGTCCAAGTGTGTGTGTGTGTGGGGGGGGGGGCTTATATGAGGTAGGACTAGGATTGAATGGTAACATATTCGATGAGAGTTGCAATTCTAGGGAGAAAGGTCCTCATTTGATTCTTTCCTCTAGCACTCCACAGCATCATACCTGTTTTTGAATGTGTCCCTATTATCTGCACTTAGAACTATGAACACAGGAACCTTAAGCTAAATTTATAAGAGTGGGAGAGATAATATTTTTCCTCTTCTTGGCAGATATGGCCATTTTCTCCCTGTTCTCTCTCATGGGGTTCCAAAAGAAACTCTGGTGGAGGAAGTGGAGAAATAAACATAAGAAAAAACAAAAACTAAATCATTCCTTGGTCAACTATTTTGAAAAGTCATTAAGTAATGCCTGTCTTATAAATGAATCATTAACATTTTTGCAAAGAAATTAAAATTAACTTATCTTAATCGAATCTGGGAAATGTTGACTTCTAACAGATAATACTAAAATTATTGGTGTCCATGAATGTGTGGGCTTTTTCTGGCTTATTGCCACTAAACATATGGACAGAAACCATTCTTCCCTTCAAGGAGAGTAAAGAGAAAGCAATTTTCAAAATATTACGTTTTTTTTTCCCCTTAGGGGAGCCAGGCTATTTGGAGAATATCATTTTGTTGTTATTTATTTATATATATTTTAAAGCAGCTTCAGCTTTCAATATTGAATTGTGTCTCCTCTGAATATCCTTGGTGCCCTCAAAATGTCTATTCTAAATACTGCAGAACACAGTTTTAATTTCACAAATTAGTCAGAATGGCATATGCTTTCATACTTCTATTATCTCGGTGTTCTATTAACAACACATCCCCCTTCCTGCACATATAAACAAAAGAATTATCAGCATGGAAAACAAAGAGAATGAATTTACTGAGTATATTTAAGAGGATATGATGGTCATTGCAAAGCTGCTTTTTGAATTTAGTAAAGATTTTTTTAAAAGAGGAGTCTTCTTGAAGAATGCGATGCTTTCCAAGATTTTATAGTGTTAAGGAATGTGAACTTAATTCCTAAGAGAATTTAATAACAATAACTCCAATAGCAAGGGCTATATTGCCTGAATAATATCGATCTCTTTTTAAAATTCTCCTATTATTACTATTGCCAGGCTTGGAACACACACAGCAACCATCTTGGCTTTTTTTGGTGGTGCTATATCATGCTTTTCATGAGAAAAAGTGCAAGTCATTTGTATTCGGGAGGAAGGAACTACAAGTTCAGGCTAAATATGAACCTAATGCTTTTCTTTATAATAATACCAACTGTAAATGTTTGGGAAAAAAAATACTTCAAACTCACCACAGCTATTTCTGTAGAGGGATTTTGACAAGGATCGGATTTTTTTCTTCCTGATTTAAATGTCTTGTGAACCTATTGCTATACCCTTGCTGAGGTCTTTCTATTGAACTCCCCTGGCTTCAGCTAATTCAATTCCTAACCAGCAGGTATTGCTAATGCGTGCTGTGTGCATATATTCCTAGCTTTGATAATACAGAGGGGAACAGGCAAAGAATCAACAAATCAAGACACACATGCTGTCCTTGCTATAAATAGTCACATTATTCAGGCATTCTGTTTCTTCTTAATTCTTCCTCTTTTTCATTCATCCATTTAATTCCATCTGTAATTTTAAATTCATGATTATTCAGAAGGTTAATTACGCAGGCAATTTGGAAATGTTCATGAACCGTAAAAGATCACTCTTGCCAGACAGAAATATCTAGTAACCTATTAAATGATCCGCAATGTTCTAAACGATGTAGACAAAAAAGAATAATCCAGTAGGATCATCACATAACTTTAAAGATGTTACAAAATATTTCTATAACTTTTTAGTCACCAGTGTAAAAGTTGCTGTTACTAAGGAATTCAAGAAACGTGGATGTAGGTTAGTTAGTGATTATCTCTAAATGTCTTTGTTCCCTTGTAAAAGAAATTAATTTAATACCATTAGTGAAAGTTATTTTGTTGTTATTGTCAAACGAGCTTTCCTGAAGGACATCCTGGCATTGGTGTCATGGAATAAATTCTGTTATTATTTAATCATACCTATTAAATATTTCAGAATAATAATATGGACAAAAGCATAAAAATTCCAAGTGAAGAATGTAAAATCTTTTATTGATGCTTAAGTGCAGTTTAAAATAATTTAAAATATCCTTTAATAATTATAAAGAGTCTGATGTAGCACTCCCAGGCATAAATTTTTTCTGTATGCATCAATAATGGATTTAATTTTTTTCCCTTTGTCCCTTAAGTAGGGAAGATTGTAACCTTGCCATTGTATCATCTTATAGGCAGCTGAGAGAGCCAAAAGAGCTATATCCTTCAGAGGGCTGGAAGGCAACTAAAATAATATTAAGTGAACATTATTTTTATTTCTTTTTTACATAGTTAGCCCTTGATGTATGTTAGTAGTATGTATGACTTCTTTCCTAGGTAATAAGTTTTGAATGTTAGCAAAATATTTCCCTAAGTTTTTGTGATATTTACAATGCAATGTCTACAGATCAATACACTTTAAAATTTTATCTTGCTTTTTAATGTAAACCAAAATATCAACGAATATTTATGTCAGAACCACACTTACTAATCAGATTGCACCCATAGTTTGGCTCAGACACAAAACAGCATTCTGTAATCATAAACTGACTACATAGAATTCACAATAAATGAAATAGTGCATTTTGTTATTATTTGTAAATTGATTGCTACAGATCATTTATATCAGTGAAATTTATAATAAACATAAATATGCACTTATATGCATACATTCATTTTTCTGAGATCTAGTTGTTAAATATTTAACAATACATTGCTTAAAACAAAAGTTTACCTGGAACGTAACTGCTAATTTGTTTTCCAGAGTAGATAAAGAACATTTTATTACCATGAGGAATATATGAGCATTTTAATTGGTCCTCATTTTTTTATTGTTGTTGTTCTTAAAGTTTAGTCATTGTTGTGTTTGGGGTATTTTAATATGCTTTAATTTGTATTGCTCTGTAGGAAATGATATTAAACACCTTTTTATATGTTATTGGCCATTTGGAGATCTTTAATGAAATGCTTTTGAAGACCTTTGCCCATTTAAACAATTTTTATCTTTTTCTTACTGAATTTTTATAGGTTTGTAGTTTTCCATTGTATGAATATATCACAATTTCTTGAAGAATTCTCCTTTTGATCGTCCTATCCTTTTTCCCAGGTGTTGGCTATTATGAATAAAGCTGCTTTGAACATTCTTGTGCATATATTTTTGTAAACATATGCACTCATTCCTGTTGGGTCTATATTTACGTGTCAAGTTGCTGCTCATAGGCGGGAGTGGTGTGCTGGAGCCAGCTCACATCAGCTCACTAGACCTGCTTGTTAAAGTTTCAGGTATTTTGTGATCTGGCTGTTAAACACCGCTATTGTTAAAATTTAAATTATATAAATTTACATTTAAATCAATTGAATTTAAAACAAAGTAAAAATTTTTTTTTACCGTGGAATTTGGTAACCGCTATAAATCACATCTTGATTTATTGTTCCTTTGCTAGACTTAAGAGAGTGATGGAGAAAATGTCGCAAATGCAGTTTTAACAGTAGAAAAACAGACAAAAACTCTCAAATGAATAGATAGTTTAAAATATATAATTCACCATGACTTTGAGTGTTGCAATATGGACATTCTCATGAGCTCCTACTTAGCTTAAATATCATTGACATTTTGAAAGACTGTTTAGTAATATCAATAAGACATCCATTACCGCTTCAGCTACTCTGCTACTGATTACACGTAATGAATGCTGTGCTAGTAATTTGGCTCTGAATAAAGTAAAGCCGTGATGTGTAGCATTTGCTGATGTTTGTGGTATAAATACCCCCACCATGCCCAATGTCAAGTTACTATTAGTTAACAATCCACTCACAAATATTCACGGTCAACTCTTCTAAGCTAATGCAAGCAAGCACAAGGAATCTACTGCATATAACTCTTTTTTCCTTTCATTTTTTTAATAGCAGTGAATTATTAATATAAACAATAAAATTAGAACTCTTCTTTAAAATTAAATTAATTGTATGGAAGTATAAATGGATCTGAATATAGCTTGTTTTCCAAATTAAAATGTGAAATTAAAAAGCTTTGGTTTAATGGAGGCCAATTTAGAAATAAGTATCAAGAGTTTAAAAACATGCTTATCTTTTAACACAGAAATTTAACTTATAGGAATCTATGCTAAGAAAATCATAATAGATGTGCCTAAATATCTATCATTAGGTTCACTGAAATAGTAATTTTTTATCAATGATTTTGAGCTAATTTGAATAGCTAACAAAAATTAATGTAATATTATTATGGTTAAACTAGAATATGAATCAATAGTCAGCCATTATGCATAGTATTTAAAAATATTATTTAAATGTAGTCATGATAAAATTATTGTAATATACATAGTGGAAAAGGCAGTTTATAAAAGAACATTTACAGCATTTTATCAAAAAATTTTGTATGCTTGATTGAGGATTGAGCATATCTGCATTTATTATTGTACCCGTATTTATTTATATACATACTATATATGGCATACCTTCTTTCCATTATGTGCATATGTATATATTTACATGTACTTAAACAAAAGCATTCATGTGTAAGGTTTATAATTTATTTTTTCTTTTTTGTGTTTTTCTCTATTTTCCTAATATTCTACATCTTTTTGTAACCTACAAAGTGTTCTCTGATTCTGTGTGACATCTAATTCTGACATACAGAATGTATAGAAAATATGTAGTTCTGCTCAAGAATATCATATAACATGGTTCTAAATTCTGAAGTTAGTCCATGCAAATGGCAACAAATATAATTTTACTAGTCATCAACAATCAAGACAATTCAAAATTATAAAATAGTATAAAGCACTAAGAAAACTCATGTGCTCATATACATTAACAACTATTGTTAATGTATTTCTCTAAACTATATAGTCCTCTAGTATTCATTTCTTTTTTAAAAAAAATGTTTCTTTAAATAAGGAAAGAATATACATGAGCTCATGCATTCTCACATAAAATCATTGTATTCAGTGCCTCTTGCTGCCAGCCACTTCTGGAAATTGTTGCTTACGCACTAACAAACAAGGATATCATGCCTGCTTTCAGAAGCTAAAATGATAGGAAAGTTAGTCTGTGAAGACAATAATATTTGTTAAAGTATTTGTTACAGAAATGAAATATAACCAATAGTATTTGGAAGCCGGTTCAGGACCCCTTCCATAACTGTTATAAAATTAGTAGTCTGTAAAAATGACTTTGTATCTGAGTTGTATTGCAATAAGTGTACACTGCTATGTAACTTTGAAATGTGGCAAGATTCATATGCTGCTGGGTAGGTGAATAAATTGGTACAGCAATGTCGGAAAAGTATTTATAAGTATTTTCTAAAGCGGCATATACGTACATATACACACATGCATACATTCATGCATATACACAGACATAAATATACACACATAAACACACGCATAAGCATACATACACACATGTGCCTTATGACTCAGAAATTTTATACTCCTAGGTATAAACTCAACAAAAATGTTTATACATATTCCCAAAAAGAGAACTACAAGAACGTGCACAGTAGCACAACAAAAACTAGAGAAAATGTCCTGCAGTAATAGAATATGTAAATACATTTCATTATAGCCATATAATGTAGTACTGTATAACCATGAGAAAGAAAAGAAATGAAACAACATGAATGAATCTCACAAACATAATTTTGGGGAAAGAGGTCAAACACAAAGTAAAATATACTGTATGATTCCATATACATAAAATTAAAATACCGGCAAGGGTGTTATTTCAAAAGTGAGGACAGTAGAGTAACTGTAAAGGGGCAGCATGGGAGTTTCTGGAGTGGTGTTCTCTTTCTTTCTCTGGGTACTAGTTACATGAGTGTGTTTATTTTGTGAAAATGTATCAAGTAATAAATTCATTTTCTGCATATATGTGTGTGTATATATATACTTCTGTGGGTCAGAAATCTGACACGGGTCTCACTGAGCTAAAATTAAGGTTTCATCGAGACTGTTCCTTTCTGGAAGCTTCAGGGGACATTCCACTTCCTTGCTCATTCAGGTTGTTTGTAAAATTCAACTCCTTAAAGTCATAAGACTGAGGTCACATTTTCTTTCTGGCCATGCGCTGAGGGCCGTTTCCAGCTTCTGGAGCCTGCCCACATTCTTTGTTCTGTGGTCCCTTTCTTCCATTTTCAAAGCCAACAATAGTATATCCAGACATTCTCATGCTTCAAATCTCTCCTGCCTCTGACCTACCCTTCTGTCTTCCTGTTTGGCTTTTCAGTGGTCACGTGTTTACAGTGGGTCCATCCAGATGAGCAGGATTATCTCATAAGGTCCATAATGTAATTCCATTTGCAAATTTCTTTTTGCCATGTAATGTGACATGGCATATATATGTCACTTTACATACATATTCAGGGTCCAGGGATTAGGGCTTGACCATCTTCGGGGGGCCATTTTTCTGTCTACCACACTATTAAATTTCAAATTAAATTTCAAGTTGAAATATTTCCATACAAATGTTTTAAAACACATATCCAGACAAGAGTAATCCATGAGTAATTCTTTTTCCTCAGAGCCTTCCTTGAGGCTACACTGTTTGCCCTTCAATTTCCTGATATTTGTAAACTACCTGGTATCATTCCACATTTTCCGCTAAGAGTAAGGATGGTACTGCTTTAAAAAAATAAAATTAAAATTAAAAGTTTAATTAAATGACTTTCATGGAGAGTCAGAATATGCATTAATATGAAAGACTGAGTTATTCAACAGTTTAGAAACTTTTCCTGCATTTATACAGTGATCCCCACCTTTATGTGAACATCAAACCAAAAACACAGTATTCTGTAAAAGCTGCTCTTAACACTACTCATAAGAAATGGTTTTCCTTGATCTACATATCAGCACAAATTAAACAAGCTCCTTAATATTTCTCAAATTAGATTTTTGTTATGTCACCACTGTTATTGCTTTACTTTGTCCTGCTTTATTAAAATTAACAGTCGATAATATTGACTTTTACTATATCGTTTAAAGTGTTAATATGTATTTTCCATTAAAAATATTACAAAAATATTTCAAAGATGAGAAATCTAAGGTGAAGTAATGTGTCCAAATTCCCACAGCTAGTTGCTGGCAGAATATCTTAACATGTCTCTTGGTCTCTGTGCTTACCTTCTCCTAGGCCATCTTCCATTCCATCCTGAAAGTTTTCTTCTAAAACACAGACTTCAATTTCTTGCTTACACAACATTTCTAGCACATCCTTGTTACTTGCAAGATCCATCAGATTTGCTAGTCTGCTAAAGAAGGGCCCTTCCCAGACCTCTCCAGATGGCACTATAACCACAGATGTACCTCCCTGTGAATGTTGATTTTCTCATCTGCTTCTTCACACCCTCTTGTCAGTCTGCTTGCACCCCCATTCTCTCTATTCCACATGATAAACTACCATTTATTTTTGAAGAACAACCACAAGCATCACCACCTCTGTGACGATTTCGCAGGTCTTCTAGGTATAATTATGTGCTTTCACTTCTGTGAAGTTGTTTACTGTGTGTGAATTTGTGTCACATTTTTTTGTTTGTTCCTTTGTTGGCTCAAAGAGAAATACCACTATATTCTTATATCTTATGAAATTGTTCCCCATCTATCTGCCCTTTCTAAATTATAAATTCCTTCTTTTATTTCCCATTTATAAGTGGACATTATATTCTATTTCCTGAATTAAGAGATTTGGAAATTCCATTTTTTATAGTGACATGTCAACTTTGCTAAAAGAAGTCTTGTTTATAAGAATGCTAATTCATTAGTCATGTTAAATTTAAATATTTTTGTTATATAACTGACACCCCTAACCTTGCCCCCAAATTAGATGGTAAGCTTTTCAAGGATGAGGGCAGAAGCAATTACTTACTTATATTTTGAGCCTCAGCTCTGGGTGCTATGTCTGGCACACATATAGTATGTGCTTGTTAAAGATATGATTAGTGAGTAATTAATAAAAGTGCTTGGTGGAATGAAGATAGGATTGAGGTGTTAGGTAGATAAATCCAGCCATATAAACCTGCTTCAAAATTGAACAAATTGCATACTATTTTGAAGAGCTTTTGCAGCTAAGAAAAATAATGTTACTTTCAAAAAGTCCATACCTAAGGCCCAATATTGAGGCTTCTCACTTACTATTAGTACCAGGTGATATTAAAATTTTGTAGATCTCTGGATTCTATGGAATTAAGTACCACACAGTGCATTTATTCTCATTAAAATAGGACTAAAAAGTTTGGTAGAGTTAAATAGCATATTAAAAAGGATAACAATTTCTCTGTGATAAAGCTGATATTTTATTTCTTTATATGCTGCATTATTTATAGTCAGTAATTTCAATATCATTATCTGCTCATATCACCTTAGTCAGTTATAGGACTATCAGCTGCCCATTCTTTTTACAGCACACTGCTATGGCACAGTTTCTCGACTTCTGCATAGCACTCTCTCCATATTAGGACCCACTTCCTGAAAGTTACCATGGAAAAACAGTTTATGACTTTGTTACTCCTTAAGTGTAATTTTAGTATTTCAGGAAAAATCAGCGTTAATGAAGTGTTTCTGAATGAACACATCTAATATGTCGGCGGGGCAGAGGGGATATACTTGGAAGAGAAGAGAGTTCATCATTTGTTCCTATAGATTAATAATAATAAATGTTTCATGAAAAGTTGTGTATCAC
>PVKH010019209.1:0-14920 GCA_004027955.1 Chaetophractus vellerosus
AACAAAGGAACCTGGAAGCCTGAACCCTGGAGATGTCGGCAGCCATCTTCCTCCAGGACATGGACTTTGGTATGGGAGGAAATTTATGCTTTGTGGCCTGGTAACTGTAAGCTTCTACCCCAAATAAATACCCTTTATAAAGACCGACCAATCTCTGGTATATTTCAAAAGGCACTCCTGTGGCTGACCAAAACACCTGGGTTCATACCTGATTCTGCCACTAACTAGATGCCTGATTTTAGCAACTTCATTTGCACCTTAGTTTCTTTATTTGTACAATGAATAGATAAAAATTTCTCTAAGTATGCTTCCAACTCTGGTATTCTGTGACTCTAGATATTCTGCAAGTGAATATTTTGTCCAAATATAAAAAAGGTATAATTTTAAAAGCTGACAAGAATTTAAAATATTTAGATCTTATTTTTATTAAACATGAAAAAATAATGCAAGGCATCATTATGAATGAATGCCAAGAATTCATGGTTATTTCATGCTTAAAATACTTAACGGTCTAGAATGGAGGTTACAAGATGATACGAGGTGGGCCACATCTTGGTCCGCAGATACATTTTGATTGGCCTGAACAGTATAGACCAGCAATATATTTTTCATTTCTTTAATTAATTTCCAACTCTGAAAGTATGAAGACTTCTTGGAAGCAAAAAAAAAAAAAAAAAAAAAAAGCATGTTTCAGATCCAGAAATATTGGGTCTTTATTCCCACATGGCCACAGTGAACTAAGAAAGAGCTGCTGTCTTGAGATAGTAAATGCATTCTTTCATTCATCATCATCCTCACTGCTCCCTGTTGTTGTCTCCAGATACTGCCACCTAGTGTCAGCTGCCATTTATCATCACACTTGCCCTGTCAGTTTTCTTAAAGTAAAGGTAAGAGAACAATGAAATATTTGTTGCATCCATGCTTCTATCAAAATGTAAAAGGAGAAAAAAGAATAATCCACCAAGAAAGTCATGACTGTCAAGAACTCTGGAAGAGTACATCTACCTTCTGTGAGGTAAAGACAGTCACTACATATGTAAGATGTAAATAAAGTGATAGAAAAAGAATTCAACTTCCTCAATGAAGGACACAATTTTAAGATAATCTCTACCTGTTTCACTCACATAGGCTACTTGTTTGGTCCAGTAGGCATTTCATTTTGCAAACCTTGGTCTGAAGTGAGAGCTATGATGATTTGGAGAAGAAATGGATAGAAAAATAATTGAACTTCCCTCATATCTATCTTCCACAAACCACAGCCAGATTTTATTTACCAGAATTTTGTGCAAATTTTGGCTCTTAAGGAATAAATAATCCCAAATGTAAACACAGAAGTACATCAGGAAAAAGATCTTCCTGAATGTCTGTGAATGTTTTAAGGTGGGGTTTTTAGTTCAAGATGAAGGGATTTCTGTGAACTAAATGAAATGCATCCATGGAGTGATATATACTGCCGTGGAGTGATATATACTGAATGAGCCAAGAGAGCCATGATCTACACATATGGAGAGACCTAGACTAGAATAACTCTGATGCTACTTTGCTAGAGAAGTGCAAGGAAAGTGGGAGAGCACATTTATTCCTCATTCTACGTCTGAAAATTAATCCTCAAATATGGCACAATGTTAAGTGATAGAACAGGGTGAAAGCATATTTACTCCAATTTACTAATGGCATCCATTTCTAAAATTAATCCTCAAATACAGCAGTGGCCACCACATCTGTTTGACCATTAGAAGTGCTCTCTATCCTACAGGTAACCCACCTCTCTAATTCAGGACCCCTGGGATGAGACCTTCATTTCTGTATGTCTTAAAAGCTCCCCAGGTGACTTTGATCATTACCCAGTTTTAATAACCACTAAACTATTTCATGTTATAGGTATTCTCATGTATGAATTATGTAAATGCCCATATTTGTATACTATATTAGTGGAAAATGAGACATATTTGTAATATAGGCCCCTCTAAGTAAGATTACCCTTTCAACAGACTTAAAACAATACCTGTTTTAGTGACTATAGCAAAAAAAAAATCAGTTCATCCTGGGAGCAGATGTGGCTCAAGTGTTGAACGCCCACTTCTCACATGGGAGGTCCCGGGTTTGGTTCACGGTGCCTCCTAAAGAAAAAACAGACCACAAGAAAACAGAGAGGGAGCCATCTGGAGGAGGAGGGATGTATTTTTTTAAAAATCAATTCAACTTTAAGTGAAAGGTGTGTCCTAAGGAAGCTACCTTCACTACCAAAGTTTAGCGTTAGAAAAGTGATAATAATAGTAGGACAAAGAGTAGCAAAAAACAGCAAATGGGAATAATGGGGCTAACCATGGAGACAATATATGCCATGTAGAAACCTGGGCACTGCGTAGATTTTCTTTCTTAGTTAATCTTCACAATAACCTAGTGAGATGGCTATTATTCTTGTTTCAAAGACAAGGAATCTGAGGCCCAGGAGATTTGAGTACTTGGAATTTAGCTAGTAAGAGACAGATGAGATTCAGTCTCTGTGATGCCCAAGTCCGAGCTCTTACCACTTCCCTGAACATTTCTCACTACAAAAGAAATGCACATCTTTACCAGCCTAGCTTTAACAGGGAGCAAGGGAGTAACACAGCACTGGGGAGATTCAGGCTCATTAATTTCTCTTCCTTCTCGCCCCTTGTTGACACAATTAGCCCTTCACCCATGCTGCCTGAGTAGTTTCTCCAGGCGGTCAGACAAGGCAGTAGTAACAAGCAGTGTATCATAGAACTCCCTTCTTGAATAAAAAGTAACCAAAAGTGTGAGGACTTTCTTTTTCAATTCATTTTAAAGTCCTGATTCATTTTAAGTTATTGAACTGTTTTTCCTCACTAGCAATATTGAAATATAATAAGTAGCCTATGAGTGCCCAGAAGAAAAAAGAGCTAAAAATCCCCATCCTGTTTTATCGCTTAATTTTATCCTCTTTGATTTGTAATGCATGGCAATTTCATCTACAATTTGCACTCTCATTTTTATAGCAGATCAATTAAAGATAACTGGACAAATGCTTGATTATATTCTGAGAGCCAATTTTAATATCATTTCTTGATGGGACTCCAATCTTATCAAAGATGTAATCTCTCTCATTTTCCTTTTACTTATTGGGAGGTTCAAATTTTGTAAATCAACCAAGTGGAATTTAGAATATACATGGATTTCTGTTTATCAGTTCTCCATCATGCACACTAAATAAATAATAAGACAATAAAGACAAAAACTAGGAAAAATGAGTCTCAGAACTAGAATTATAGTAACTCTGACATTAAATCAAACCTGAATTTATATTAGACAAAAGCAAGCACATTTAGCATATGTGTTTGTACCATTTAAATATCAAGGAAAAATTTTCTTTCAAAGTTTCCAGAAATATCTCAAAAGTGGGAAGAATATCAATTAGTTTCATTAAGAACAGTTTGGCACCATTTGCTACACCTGTGCTGATAGTCCATGCTATTCTGTTGTATTGTGAAATAAGAGAAGATCAAGGCAGGAAAAGAAGAATGGTTTTATATAGTTAAAAGATATGCTTAGAAATGTTATATATGCATTTTTTAAATCCCAAGTCCGTTGTGAAAATATTTATAAATTAATATATCCATTCTGAAAGCCAATTTTGCGATATATTTTAAAACTCATAAGCTGTGTACACCTTTTGAACTTTTATTTTCCACTTTTATTGGTTTCTCCTGAGGAAATTCTCAGAAAGCCTCATACAGATAAAGTTCAAGGTTGATCATCTTGATTTTATTCATAATACATTGGATATCCAACAATGGGAGATTGGTTTAATAAATTATGATACAACCTTAAAATAGAATACACACGCTAGATTAAAATTATATTGCCTATATAAAATATATTAGTATGTGTATATTCATGTATTAGTATATATTTGTATACTAATATAAAGTAATGTAATATAATAAATTATTATGCATTGCTGGTATTACTATGTTCCATATCATTTAGGTGCAGGACACATTATATGGTTTTGCTTTCTAAATCACTCTAGCTCCATGCCCACTCCCAGTGGGGCAAAAACCTATGGTAAACATATTTGTCAATGGGGCACCCCACTCCCTAAATATGCACACGTTTCTAAAGGACTTACAAGGTTGAAAATCTTGCCCCTCCATCTACACGTCTTGCTGCTCTAGGGCACGCCCTCTGCAGCATGGGAAGCCGTGAGAGCCTAGGAGTCTGAGATGAGCGTAGAGCATAGCAAACCCAGACCCAGCTTTGACTCTGCCCTCAGGGTTTCTCTTTATAGTAACCATAGCAACCTAAAGCCATCCTGTCCTGCCTCCCAACCCTTGGGCAAGTAGGGCCTTCTCTGAAACTTCCTAATCAGCCACCCCTCTCCTTTGCCCAGTCTTGGGGAAGATTTTTGGACTAGACACTATGAAGCCCTGCCCATGGCTCCCAAACCTGTCGTTCTCAGATGAACTTCTCTGTGCCTGATGAATTTTTTCCAGAACCAAGGAAGGCTGCTTTCCCACGTGGTAGACTGGAAATTCTAGGGAATTAACATCAACAGCAACCCCACAGGAATAGGCCTCAAGTCATTGGCGTTTAGTATATAAATATCCTAGCTCCCTCACTGCTCCATGGGATCAGGGGGAGGAGGAATATGAGTTTTAGGCAGGCGTTTTACACCATTTCCCAATTTTCCTTCAGGACTGAGCTCCAGTTGCCCCTGTGGCTGAATAATGTATGCTTTCTTTTCCTCCTTCCCTTCCCTGCTTCATTTGTCCTCTCCCTTATCCCCTTATTGGGATTTTCTGTACTTTCCAAATGAATCTCTTACATTCAAATCTTTTTTTCCAGTATCTGCTTCTGAGAGAACCAAAACCAACACAATTCTCATCTCCTTTTTAGGTATGGGTACTTCAGCCAGTTCAACTCTGAATCAGCCTCTCTCAATAACGAAAACAAAACAAATTCTCTTTGTGATCAAGAAACAATAAGGTCCCTGAAAATCACCTGAGGCAGGAAAGCCCAGATTCAGAACACAAAAGGCAGGGCTATATTCTTAGAATCAGAAGGGGAGAATGCCTCTATCTATATATCCCTTCCCATACACCCCAACCCCCAGGTTTTCCCTACCAGAAGGAAGAACAAAATTTATAAATCATATCTTGCTGCATATGGAATGATATTGTATGCTTGTTACATGATGGCAATATGATTTTTTTTCACTGTGTTCATATTTATATTCATATATAGCCTGGATATATGTGGAAGAAGTGTCAGCTAGACATTTTTGTGACAAAAATATACTGCTGCAATCCTTAGTAGTTTGAAATCGCAAACATATAAATCACTCTTCTGGTCTGGGTTGATTTGTCTAATCTCTTACAGTTAGATGGAGTCTGGGCTGGGGCTGGATGTTCTAGGATGAACCCAGATGCATGTCTTGGCTGGCTGTTTTTGCAAGAGCTTCTCTAGAATGTATGACTAAGGATTCATTGCTGAATTGCATGTTATCTGCATCTTCAATTATATAAGATATTGCCAAATTGTTCTCCATTAAGTTTGTGCCAATTTATACACACACACCCCCAAATGTAAGTGTAGGGTTTGGCTCATCACAAAATTGCCAGAAATCATTTCCACAATGTAATAAATGCAGCCAAGTAATTACTCCTCTCAGTTCTTTTAAAATACATATATATATGAGCTTTACTTTTATTTTTTAATGGTATATATTCCTTAAAAAAAAAAACCTGTTTTTTGTTCAAGGAGAAATAGGGAATTTGGTTACATTAATGTCAAGCTGATTCTAATTAAAGGACTGTTTCCTTTTTCTATAGTATCTAATAAATCTGCCTGCTGTATTGACTCAATTTTAGAAGTCGTAGAGTCAACTACCAAAGCTGGTTTCAAACGATAGCTGAGTAATTTCATGCTTAATAATAACATTCGTAATTATAGAGCCAAGGTAATAATCCAATCTCATGTGTCAGGGCCTGTCTGATCAGCAACGGCGTCAAGATGGAGTTCCCTGTCTCGCGGTCCTCTGCTGGCTCAGCAGAACAGCGCAAAGGAAAAGTTTCCTCCTCTCAAAGCACGTGGTGTTGTCACCAAATCAACAAACAAGGGGAAAGAAACTTACAAAATGTGTTTAAATGAAAAACTCTACCTGCTCCTCCGTTCCAAATCATATAAACATCTTTAAGATACCACAATCTAAGAAAAATAATGAACGTATCACAGCCTTAAATGCTCGTGCACTTTTATTTCTACTAGAAATAAATTCTATAAGAAAAAACAGATTATTGATAATTTGCATTCACTTTTATAACAGTTTTAGCCTACGTAGTTCAAATTAGACTATTGTCCTTGTTTTAAAAGCAGAACTTTTGTAACTTACATGTATATCCTAACTTCAACTCTGGACTTTGAAGACAACTGATATGGATCTCAAATCTGGCCTTTCTGCCTTTTTGTTGGGAGCAACCAGTTTCATATTCTGATACTTCTGGTGCTGATGGACAGAGTATATATATCAAAATAGTACAAGAACCCATAGGAAAATTACCAACTGGGTATCCCATGGACAAAAATCTCCAAACTGAAGGAAAACTATAACATACCAATTATTATGGGATGTTGGTCCTTATAGTAATGGAAGGCAAAGGCTAGAATTAGAGAAGATCATACAATGTGGAAAAGGACATAACCCTTTTAAAATGCACTTATTCATTTACGTCTCAAATATATCTTAAACTCTGACCACATGCTAGACTTGCACTCATCCTCATGTTAAAGCCTATTCAGAAGATGGAAAATAAAAACTGAATAACTATATAATAAGTTAGCTGGTGATGTGTGTTATGGCAGAAAATGTATGATAAAACAGATGGTTAGTGCTGAAGTGGAAACAAAAGCTGGGGAGCCATCTTACATAGGAAAAGGGCCTCTAATAAAATAAAATTTGGACAGAGACATTTGAAGTTAATTTAAGACTTTGAATAACTAGATTCTCTGAAGCCAGTTGGTGTCATGTGTTCTGTAAAATTTTACAAGATTGCAAGCCAGGATATGATTACTGGGGGTGGGCCCTGTTATCAGTACCAGCTCATAAAAATTTAACTTTAAGGATTCATCAACATGCTGTTTATAATGGCCAAACAAAACAAAGTAAAACATCTTAAGCTGAGTACGCTAGAGCCACCAAAAATAATTTTACAGAAGAATATTTAATGATATGGAAAAAATTCTAGAATCTAGTGGGAAAGGGGGTTCACAAAATGCTATGAACTATGTTGTCCTACATTTACATTAACCTATATTTATGGAAAATTGTCTAAATGATATGTCAGGCTTTTAATAGTGATATCTGTTTAGAAGAAATGATGAGTGTTTTATTTTAATTTTGCTTTGTTTTCTGCTTTACTCTATTTTGTTATAATAAAGTGGTTTATTATAGAATTAATGGCAGAAATTAATAATGACTCCAAATCCAAAATTTAGCCAAAGCCTAATATTGCATTTCAAGACTCTAGGGAGCACATGAATAGGTCTAAGTGATGCCTTGGAGCCAATATTGACTCAAAGATTGTTTTCCAGTACCAATGGGAGAATGCTATAGGTCAAACCAAGCCTAAATATCCAGAGATTGTGGCTGGTTTTATATTACCATCTTTGCTTTATTTCATCCCACTGTTTAACCTTCAAACTACTTTTGTTTATGTGCAGGAAAGAAGTTTGTATCCTTTAAGATTGTGTGCTTATATATGAACTTTGCATAGGCTTACATGCTTGTATAAGAGCCATTATTATTTACTTTGTAACATCTAAAATATTCTGATTAGCAAAGCTGAACCACAACTGATGACAACACAAAAACAGCATTATGCAGAATTGTCATACCCATGTCTTAGTTTGCATTCCTCCAGTATCAGATTCTTGCTAAGGTTTGATACAAGTAGTTTATTTTGGAACTGATTCCAAGAAATGATAGTGCCTACTACACTCTTCCTCATTATAAACTCCTTGAAGCCGGACAGTGTGTAAGGCTTATTCATAAACATGGCAGAAATACAGAAATTGGAGATGGATATGGATGATGTTTAAAAAATATAGACAATTTCACAGCATTCTTAAGATGAAAATAATGCTATGACAGACTTTGATATTCTTGTCTTTCTACTGAGAAAAAGGTTTTGATTTTCTTCTTGAGTGAATAGAAATTTACTAAATAGGGTTGGGGGAACAGGGAAAGATTTAGGACAGTCATTCAAGAAGATGAAACTGAATATTCAATGGCAACCCTACATCAACATCAGAACCATGGGAGAACAGCCCATTATCCGTATTACTAGTGCATTTACCAAGGAAAAGATGATCCTGAGACGTAGCCAGGAACCATTGCATCTTATTCTAAAAACAATGGGACACTACTGAAAGATTTGCCAGAATTTAAGTATTTCTGATGGAGAATTGGAAGAAAAATGGGAAGGAAAAAAGAGAAGCAATAAGAGATAATGGTGGTTTTCGTAGAGAGTGAAAAGAGGAAAGAGAATACATGTACATGAATATATATGAAAGATATTTGGGAAGCAGAATAAATGGAAAGTAAGGAAGAATAAAAATATAAAAATGAAAAAAGGGGCCGGCTATAGCTCAATTGGTAGGGTGCCAGTTTACCAAATAGGAGGCCCCGAGTTCGGTTCCTGGGGCCTCCTCGAGCAGGCAGACCGCCTTGAGAAGGCAAGCCACTGCAGGCAGGGCAAGCAGCTGCGGGCAGGACAAAGCCACCATGGACAGGGCAAAGCCACCACGGGCAGGGCAAGCCCCCGCGAGCAGGGCAAGCCGCCCGTGAGCAGGCAAGGCTGCCGCACGGTGAGTTGATTCAGCGGGTCGCCGCATCGGGGAGAGACAAGCAGACACAGAAGAACACAAAAATGAACACAGCAAGAACAAGCAGAAAGGGGGGATATATAATTTTTAAAAAAATAAAAAAAAATTCCAAGTGTTTGCTCCCATGAACTAGGTTGATAATATTCTATTAACAACACAAACAACAGAAAGCATGCCAGGAGGGGCAGGAAAACTATCACCTTCTCTCCAGTGTGGTCTAAAATACAGAGAAGATTCCTTATAGCTGATATTGCTCATTATGATATTTTGTACACTAGATGTTTTAAATTATTATTTATTTCTTTAACTAAATTGAGGCATGTAATTTAATTATAAAATTGAAGGAGGGAGTGGTAAAGGGAACAAGATACTCATTAGCAAGCATTTCCCATCAACCACTTTTTCATGCTTAGATCAAACAGATCTAATAATTTCTTGTTAAATTCATCAGTTTTCATTAGAAGAGTAATTGTGGTTGGTAAAAGGTAATGGTTACAGTGTGTTACACAATTAACACAGTGTGAAATGAACTAAAATATGTTCTCTATAGATGATTTTCTGGGAACATTAGATACTGGGTTTAAGATATATAAATGCGAGATTTTTCTAAGTACTCTATCATTTTGTTAAATCAAATCAAAGTACATTTATATTTCAATTGAAAAATAATGTTGTCATTTAGACATAAAAATTGAAAATGTTCCAACACATTGTTCAGTGCTAAGAGAACAAAGTTTGATTTTGTTTTTAAGTAACCATGATATCTTTTTATAATACAAGAGAAAATAGCTTGACTCCATGTTGAAAAACCTGCCTAGTAGATCAAAACTTAAAG
This sequence comes from Chaetophractus vellerosus, assembly GCA_004027955.1. Taxonomy (NCBI): domain Eukaryota; kingdom Metazoa; phylum Chordata; class Mammalia; order Cingulata; family Chlamyphoridae; genus Chaetophractus; species Chaetophractus vellerosus. Next base: position 9,725 of record PVKH010019209.1, read on the forward strand.
TGTATATTTCAGCACTGAAAAGACAACTATTTACTTTCTATTTTAATATTATTTTCTGATTATAAAATCAGCATGAGTTCAAGTAAAAATATGGAAAATAATAACACTGAAAAAAACACAAATATTGTAAATATTTTAAAAATAGGGTTGTATATCTTTCTGGCCTTTTTGGCCTGTGCTGTATTGTTTATATTGCAAATAGTTTACTGTATACGTAAATAGATAAGTGTCTATATGCACATTATATTAACTGTGCAATATCTTTATAGTTTATTGAGGCACAATTTTTACAGCACTAAAATACACAGATTTTAAGTGCACAGTTTGATGATTTTGACAAATGTATACACCAGTCTAACTACCAACACAATCATTAAAGAAGATATTTTCAACACTCCTATAGTTGCCCCCACCTGAAACTCAAGCTCCTGGCCACCTGATTTGCTTTGAGTGACTATTCATGAAATTTGATTTTTTTTTCCCTAGGTTTCTGTGTAGATGAAATCTTACACTATGAATTTTTTCCTGGCCTCTTTTCCATAGGATAATACTTTTGATATTCATCCATCTTGTTACATGTATCAGTGGTTTTTTTTCCTTTATTACTAAGTAGCATTCTAATATATGGTTAGAACAAAATCTGTACATCCATTCACCTATGGAAAAACTTTTGGTTGTTTCCAGTTTAGGCTATTGTGAATAAACCTGCAATAAACACATGTGGACATATGTTTGAATACTCTTAGTTAAATAACCAAAAGTGAAATTGATCCAATTGTATCATAAGTGCTTGTTTAACTTTTAAAGAAATTGTTAAATTGGTTTTCAAAGAGTTTGTACTATTTTATATTCTCCAAAGCAGTGTATGACTATTTCAGATGATCCACATCCTTGTCAACACTTGATGTTGTCTTTTTAATTTTAGTCATCCAGATGTTTGTATAATGGTATCTTGTAGTTTTAATTTGCATGTGAATGATGTTGAACATCTTTCATGTGCTTGTTGGTCTTCATAAATTTTCCTTGGAAATATCTGTTCAAATAATTTGCCCATTTTTTAATGGACTGCTTCATGTCTTATCTCTGAGTTGTAAGAGTTACTTATATATTATGGTTTCTAATTATTTATCAAATAAATGCACCGCAAATATTTTCTCTCAGTCTGTGCCTGGTCTTTTACTTTTCTAAATGCTATCTACAAATAAGCATTTTTTTAAAAATTTTGATGAAGCACAATTTAACAGTTTTTTTTTTATTTTGGGAGTTGTGATTTTTGTCATACCTACAAAATCATTGCCTGCTGTAAAATAGCATTTCTCTCCTGTACATTCTTCCATAAGGTTTATACCTACAGAATTTCTTTTTAGTTCTATGATTCTTTTTAAGGTTTTATTTTATTTAAAAATTTATTTTTATATCAATGTTACAAGTTAGTTAACAAAAGGTAATAACTACAGTAACAATAAATCTGCTTTTGTCAGTGTTTACACTTCTTCCTTATTTTGTTCATTCCTCAATCTTGAGGGATTTGAGATGATGTGTCCCAAAATACATGAGGCAAAAACTGGCAAAACTAAGGGGGCACTCCCTGCCCTGCCCACTGGAGGACCATGGATTGGCCAGCAGCGCCCTAGCGCCCAGGAGTCCTGGCCCGTGTCATTGGTGTCAGCTATGCCTGCTCTGTATTGCTGCACTGGCATGTGGAGACCAAAGCCAAGGGACTGTTTTCCTGTGGGAATTTACATTGATTAGAAGGGAGAGCCTTCATGATGATTTCCTGTCTGACCTCTTGAATACTGACAAATCTGAAGACCCTCAGTGGTGTATAAATCAGAGGAAAGGCAACATTCCTGTATGCTGTCTTCTGCTCTATGGATGTTCCTGAAGTTACTCCTTTCCACCTGGCCTTGCTTCAAAAGGAAACCTTTGATGCTATTCAGCATTTAAGCTACATCATTGAGACTGAGGCTGGATGTTGCCTCTGAAGAATATTTTCATAGTCATCTAGTTTAACCTATGAAGCAAGCATACTTTATCCAACTTGAAAACATTCATTAAGCTATTGGCATGCTTCTCGGGAATTTCTGCATTTGCACAGCCCCAGCTGTTAGGACAGTTGGTTATGAAGGCTGCAGAAATTGAGCTCAACGTGGATGTAGTGAAGAGGTTGGCTGGATCCCCTGGAATGTCAGTGCCCCTCCTGGAGTAACTGATAAAAAATTAGGTTCTAACTTAGATCTGAGGAAGTTCGCACTGATATGAAATAATAGAATAAGCAAACTCAAAGAGTCAGAATTTGTAATATAGGTTACCAGAGGATGGAGTGGGGATAAGTAGTGGAAGTTAAGGCTTAAAATGTACAGCGTTCCCATTTGAAAAGATGGAAATGTTTTGTTAATGGGTGGTGATGGTGGTAGCACAATATCGTGAATGTCATTAATAGCACTGAATTATATATTTGAATGTGGTTAACCGTACCATTTAAAAATATGGTATGATTGTTCTGTAAACCACAGCTTCTCTAAAAATTCATCAGTCAGAGATTTGAGAGGAAATTTTGAGCATCATTTTTTTTGGCTCCTCTGAAATTTGTCCCTCTCTGGGATTTGCCCCTAAAGTCTCAGATACTGTGGCAACCCCCAAAACATGACCCCTATCTCCTTATCCCACTACAAGTCATCACTGTTCTCCAGCCTGCATAACCATCCCAACCCTTCTTTAAAGAATCATAGTCCCTCAAGTCCGACTTGAGTTTACACTGGTCAATGCCTCCTAACAGTTTTCTATATGTTGTCCTGCTTTTTTCATTGTTTTCAGTAGGAGAATTGACCCAATACTAGGTACTCTTTCATGACTAGAACTGGAAACTACAAGTGTATTTATATTTTTTTAAAGTTTTTAACTATCAAAACTTCCTAATGTTGCCTTATCTGATTGGTTTGTTTTTTCATCCTGAGTTTGGGGATGAACTCAGCTCAGACTCTCCAGTTGCCGTCAATACACAGAATCTAGGCACTTATTTGCTACCTCATCTATAGTCACTCATGAAAAATAATGCTGCAATAAAGGATGACTTTCAGTGGTACAGTGTAGTACTACGAAGGCCAACTCTATTAACAGTCTTTAAAATGTAACATCGGGAACTGTTGTGGCTCAGTGGTTGAGCACTGACTTCCCACATACGAGGTTCTGAGTTCAATTCCTGGCCCCTGGTACCTAAAAAAAATAAAAATAAAAATAATGTAGCAATGTTCCTCTTTTTTCTAGATAGTGGAATGCCTGCGTGGGTTTCAGAAAAAGAGCAAAAAATTAGAGGTTGGAAAGAGGAGGAGAGAAGGAATAGAGTGAGGGTGGCCATCAGTTTCCTTCAGTTAAGAGACAAGGGGGGAGGGGGGAGGTTGAGGTGCACATCTATACCTCATTGTCCTACTCCAAACTGAATTTCCAGATGTCTTAAAGTCATTCATCACTAGATAAACCTTTCTGGATTTAACATGATGTTTTCTCCCAGCCTTCATAAAGACAGAACATTTTAAAGGCTAATGTCTATAAGGAGGTAGGTACATTTTAAAGACCCCTGGAACAATGCAGTGTTGTCTTGCTCTAGGCAGTGTACATCAAGATGAAATTGTCAGATGTAAAATGATTCTGAAAATATTTCCAACCTAACAGCTGATTTTATGGTATGGGTTTTCAATACTCTTTTTCCATCAGATTCTCAATAGACTATCATCTTACTAAGTTTCCCAAATTAAATGGGATCAAACTTCTTATTCACATAGAATGGCAGACTTTAAAGAAATTCTCCAATGCTCCATGTAACATATATATGGTTGACTTTGTACCATATGTCCTCCAATGGTGCCAGAAAAAAAATAATGTCATTATGATTAGATAGATGTGTGAGATCATATTGAGTTAAAATACTCTAAAAGTTTTCTCTTTACACTAATAATGACCTGGAAATATATGTTCATCAGATACTAGCTATGTGCAGATTTTTCCCTGCTTCGATCTAGATCACGCTTTTCTACTCTGGAACATTAGTCCAGTGACTCATGTTAATTAAATTTGGAAACTTCTACATACTCTGTTCACCCTTTTAAAAAGTTACAATAAACATTTGTATATTAAATACTCTTAGAAGCCCTACAGTAATGAGAAATGTTTGTTTGACTTTGTAAACTCAAATGTTCACAGTCATTTACTTTGAAGTTATGTCTTTCACATAAACCCTATTCTCACCATGTATTACACAATTTAAGATGCTGATCTAGTTCTTGATTATTCATTTTTACTTAGAAAGACAGGCAAGAGGCAGATCTGGCAGTACCTTATAGGCTCTTTTAATGGGAAGGAAATGAAGGTGTTTTAGTTTGCCAAAGGGGTACCGAGGCAAAGTACCAGAAACGGGATGGCTTTTATAAAGGGGAATTATTTGGGGTAAAAGCTTATAGTTCCAAGGCCATGAAAATTCCAAACCAAGGCACCATCAGAGATGCTTTCTCACCAAAGTCAGCTACTGTTGACCTCAGCATGTTGCCATGTGGTGAAGCAAGATGGCCGCCTATCTCTGCCGAGGTTTCAGCCTTCCCCTCCAGGCTCACCACCTCTTGAGTCTCTTGTGGCTTTGTGCTTAACCAATCTTGTAGTCCTCTCTCTTACAGGGCAGGATCAAACATGGTGGCTTTTTTTCCTGTGTCTCTCTGAGTTAGTCTCTGTGTTTCTATTTATATCAGACCAAACAAGGGAGCAGAGACACAATCTGAGTCAAGCTTCACTAAAGGAGTTCAATCAAAAGCCCTAAAATGGGGGCCGGCTCGATAGCCCAGTGGATAGGGCGCCGGCATACCACATGGGAGGCCCTGGGTTCGATTCCCGGGGACCTCTCCTAGCGGGCAGATCGCCTTGAGAATGGCAAGCCGCCATGGGCGGGCCGGAGCCGCCGTGGGCAGGGCAAGAAGCTGCCACGGACAGGGCAAGAGCCGCCACAGGCAGGGCAGGTCGCCCGCGGATGGAGCGCAGCCAGCCACCCGCGAACTGAATCAAGTGCCGGCCGTGAACGGACGCAGAGACCGCCCACAAGCGGGGAAAGCCGCGCCTGCGCAGCGACCACTCTCGGCGCGTCGCCGCAGCTGGGGGAAGGGGAGATATGTAATAAAATAAATAAATCTTTAAAAAAAAAAAAAAAAAAAA
>PVKH010019210.1:0-14924 GCA_004027955.1 Chaetophractus vellerosus
CTTCATTGTCATTTTATTGTCATTTTTCTTTTATAGAATGTTAGGAGAATAGGAAGAATTGACTATCTAGGACTGCCTGATTACCAAAAGCTATGAACTTGGTCTTGATTGGATCAGTAGGAATGTGTAAGACAGAGAAGGTGGGTAGGAATGGAATTATTGGCCAATGTATTTAAGGTGCAGCTTTGTTATGGTTTAAAGTGCCTGGGATCTTCAAATAAAGCCATTCATTTTTTAACGTAATTGTGGAACAATCACAGACAAATGTCTACATAAAATACTGTATTAGTTATGGTTCTAAAAGGAAACAGAATTGGCAGTAAAAACAAGTTTGGGATAAGCAAGTTCAAATTCCTTTGGGAAAGGGGCAAGTTAGGAACTCAAGTGAATGTTTCTAAGATTACTCCAGGAGAACCTGGCTGAAGTAGAGGTGGAAAGTCTTTGTTCTGACTACTGAAGTCACCAGTTCTCACTTTAAGGTTTTCAACTAATTGAAGGGGACTTCTCTCTTGCTGCAGGGCAACTTCCTTTGTTAATTAGAGATGTAATCTCCATAGATGCAATCAACTGACTGATTTAAATCCATAAAATGGTTTCATAGTAACAATCTTGACAAAACAACTGGACCCCATAATCTAGCCAAGTTGACACATGAACTTAATGACCACAAATACTAAACAATATTAGCACTGAACCAAGATTGGAGGTGCTTAATTAAGAGTTTACTTTAAAGCATGTAGACATAGCAATAATTTTTCTTCCTAATTTGGGTAATTATCATAAACTGTTATAAAAGTTTTCATGATAAATTTTAAGAAATTATTAGTAAAATGGTATCACTGGAAAGAATCTTATTGTTCATCTAATTCAAATTCCATATAGTGCAGAAATTTCTTCTATAGTTATTAGAGAATTGCAATATTTACTTTCAGAATTCTAATGAATGGAACTTGTCTACCTGGCTACACGTGAGTTTTATGCTTGGAAAACACTAATTTCTAGAAAGCTTCTCATTGCATTGAGTTTAAACCTGCTTCCATGTTAGCAACATTTATTGATCTTAAGATTTTTCTTCTAGAAAAATACAAAATGTATTTTAACATATTCACATAGAAATTCTTAAAATGCTTGAAGACAGCTACCATCTTGTTTTGTTTTGTCTTCTTATCATCAGGCTACACATAAGTAATTTCTTCAAATGTTATTTATTTATTGTGGTTTACAGAACTCCATATATCACTTATCTTTACTCAATTCAATTACTGTAAATGGAACCTCTATCTTCTGTTGATTATCTTATTAATATTTGCGGCATGATCATGAACAGAAAAGGATAAGAGTGTGAAGGGATTGGTGTACCTTTGACCTTGAAGCTGGAAGAGTAATATAAAAAATTTTCCCTCCATGCTGGAGACCCTAAGTGTCATTTAAGTATTCACATCTGTATATTTGGTTTAGAGTTTGAATGTATATCTGGGGGGAAAATCCAGTTATTTCCAGTGCCCACGTGTTCCATAAGTATTGAAGAGTGCTATTCCCAGAAAATTGTGTATGAAAATGAAAAAATATTCTTTTCTGAAATCTCAGCTATTTAGAGTAGCACATGCCAAGGAGGACCACTCTGTGAAATCCAAAACTGTTATCTGGTTTTCCATGATACGTGCTTTATCAAGGCTGTTTCCTTTTTGTTTTTATGCACCCTTCTTTTTTTATTTCTTTCAAGCTATTATTCTTAATCCAAACCAAATGCCTCATGATTCTTGTATTTCTTACATTCTTATAGGTAAAAGCAGCCTCCAGAGACAGTACACTATAGTGAAATCTGATAGATTACAGTTGAATAAATTACCAAAATTTCTTCTAAATATCTCATATGTAATCACAACATAGGATTAGAAGGTTTAAAACATGAAAACTATAAAAATAATAAAGGAGAAATCATCATAAATATTTAGTAGAAAAATGATTCATTAATGACAGAGAACTTTTGCTTATTGTGGAAAATATAACCACTATGAAAGTAAAAATCAATTATAAATGATTTGGATGTAGCTTTCTAAAGCCAGAGGGAGGTTGTTAAATGCTGAAACATATGAGATTCAAGTTCAGAACCAATTAAGAGGTAGACAAAAGGGCCAAATAGATCGTGTTACACTGTTACATGGTAGCCCCCAATAAACAATATGACTGGCATTAATTTTCATGTATGGTCCCCTTCCCTAGTTATCCTATGAGTTGCTTTAGAGCAGAACTATCTACTTGAGCACAATCAACTCACAGAATTGTAAGAAATAAAAAAATATTTTGTAATAAGCCACTAAATTTTGGACTGATTTGTAACTCAGCAATAGGTTACTGTAACACAAATGTAGATCAGAGTGACAGAGTTGTTGGAGAACATGGATTGAATTTATAGTCTAACGGGCTTCCTAAAATTGAGCCACAGAATAATGTAGTCTTACCAACCCTTTTATGGATAATGCTGAGCAACCAAAAGTCCTTCTTTCTAGGTGTTGAATCCCCCCAAGGTAATATCTACAACATAATGAATCAGAACAGAATAGTCCCTGTGCTAGTAAGCACATTATAAAGAGGATAAGAGGAGCTTGGCCATGAAAGTTCAATTTGGTTTGCAAACTATCAGATAGCTCACTCCTTTTCCTCAGAGGATTCAGGGAGCAGAAAGTAATTAACGAAATAGAGGTAAGAATATTATACTTATTTCTGTCTCTCCAAATGGAAACATGGAGTAGGTGGAAAAGATGTTCCTGATCTTCTGCCCTACCATTAACACCAACAGAGACTACACTTTCTCCTTTATCTAGATGCCCTAACCATCAGGGAATTCATTACACAATCTGAATTCCTGGTGAAATTTTGTGACCCTCAAGGTCCAGAGTGTGTCTTATATATGTTGTTTCTGTCTCAGGGTTCAACTCAATGCCTCACATAGGGTAAGCATGTTGAATTGAATGAATGAATAAAAGCATGCAACTTTCTTACATAAACATACTCATTGAATTCACTGAGAAGTATGGAGAAAAGGCTCTATTGTGAAGTTTTAATGCTGTTTAGCTACCATAAATCAACAAACAAAATAATGCATATTAAGTGTTTATGATTTCTGCTTAAGTCCTAAATCATTAATTTTTAAAGCATCCCCCAACCTCTATACTCTGTGATGGGCTAAACAGAATTTAATTACTATTAATTACTGTTATTATTTCTTGATGTTCTTTTTCATTTTTATGCCAATTAGAGTATAATTATTAGTATAATGGACTCTACAAAAACCAATTATCCAATGAGACTAGATGGGATTTGCCTCTAGTAATTGAGTCTCACAATGTAAGATCAAAATTAGTGAATCAAAATGAAAAAGTAGAACCATTAATCCCCAGGCATCAACAATAAGGTTGGATTTGCTCTTCTACTCCAAATTGAGCTGACATTTTACAATGTCACATCAGTTGATATATAGGCCTAGTTCAACCCAAGTAAAATTATGTTCACCCACTTTCAGTTAAACCCCAGGTCACATGTGTCTTCCATAGAAGTTTACTTATCAGAATTCTACATTTGACCTGAGAACATCCATGCAAATATATGGGACGTTCTCAGTTGCAATGTTTACTTGGATCTCATGTAGTGCCTTTGAACAATCTGAAAAGATATACTTGTAGTATGCATTTCCCTTTCTATTAAGTCATAATGGATGCTACTCCCTTGGTATTAGATTGTTGCTCTGGGAATGTCCCAATGCCTACTCTTCCCAAAAGCTGATTAAATTCTGAATCTTAGAGATTTGTTGATTTAATCAGACTCACTCTATATACTTGATATATAAGTAACACTTTAAGCTTTATATGTTTGAGAATGATTTGATATTAAGGTTCATAACAGGGAGGAGAAGTGAATGAAAAGACAAAGAATACTTGAAGGCACAAAAGAAATGGACACTACTGAAAGGGAATGTTAAATTTATATATATTCATATATATTTATATATTCATATATATACATATATATCTTCATCAATATATTTGAATGATTTGTCTTCTTTCTCTTTCTTGATCCTTATGGGGTTGGAGGGCATGTTCAAAGCTTGAGAAGGTTTGAAAGACTAGGCCATATCAGCTCAATGGGCAAAAGATCCTTCTTGACTTGCTCTTTTGCTCTTTTTTCTCAGATGGTACTGTACTTTCTTCAGGTTAGATTTTCATAGAATTAGATTTGGCCCATGAATGCCTTTGACTGTAAGATATAAAGAGTGGTAACCAGCTGTATGATCTATCCTAGCTTACTGAAGTTCTCTATTAGTGTTTGAAGCCAAAATCCTAAGAAATATTAAGATGTGTATTTGTCTTGCATTGTTTTTTTTTGATTTGTATTTCTCTCTCTCTTTTTTTTTTAAGATTTATTTATTTTATTACATATCTCCCCTCCTCCCCGCTGCGGCGACGCGCCGAGACTGGTCACTGCGCAGGCGCGGCTTTCCCCGCTTGTGGGCGGCTTCTGCTTCTATTCACGGCCGGCTTTCAGTTCGCGGGTGGCTGGCTGCACTCCATTCACAGGCGACCTGCCCTGCCCATGGTGGCTTTTGCCCTGTCCGTGGCAGCTTTTTGCCCTGCCCACGGCGGCTCTGGCCCGCCCATGGCGGCTTGCCATTCTCAAGGCGGTCTGCCCGCTAGGAGAGGTCCCCGGGAACCAAACCCGGGGCCTCCCATGTGGTATGCCGGCGCCCTATCCACTGGGCTATCGAGCCGGCCCCTGATTTGTATTTCTCATTAGAGTCTTACGAAATCTACGGATGGTCAAGGCAAGTTAATTGGGCTTCCTGGCCAAAATATAAATAGAAAATGTTAATATATTCTTCTCAAACACAACCAATTAATTATTGGTGAAATTAGACCTCAAGTCTATCTGATACAAAGTCTTTATTTATTCCATCATGTAATATGTACTCTGGATCATGATGAGATGATTTGGGCAGTATGAGAAGAACAAAAACAACAGCAACTAGAACAACAACAACATAATGGTGGGCAAGTGTTGTAGTTGATAGCCAGGATGTCGTAGTGGGCTATAAGAAAAAGTCAAAGGGAAAATCACTGAAGCAAACAAACCAAAACAGCAATAAAAATAGCAATAATCATAATTTCAAACATATGTTAGATACTTAATGTATACTAGACACTCTTGAATTTCTTTCCTTGCCTTAACTCAATACATCCTTGCAGTTCTATGTAGCCAATCATCATTTCTTCTGAAACAGCAGAAAGTCTTTTGTTTTTAATTATAGTAATACAGGTCTCATACATCACCTGCTTTTGCAGATGTGTGAAACTTGCTTATATGTCAAAAAGTTTTATGGTCTCCCTCCAGCACCCTACTCCCAAATCACATATTAGAAATGTTCACATGGGGGGAAACCAATTATTTGTGATATGATGCCATACTCCATGAAAAATCCCCTGTAAACAAGGAGGCTGATTTAGGGAAATGAAGTCAAAATTTACAAAGTGTATTTGGTGAAAGTTCAAACTGACTCAATGGTAGTTGGCATTGGTCTGAGATACTGTCTATCTACTTCTGAATTTGAATATAATTTGATTTAAGATTTTTATTTTAGACAGATAATTTCCTCTGGAATAAATATATAGCCTAGATCTACTTAGCTATAGACTTATAGTCATTTCTAATAGGGACAATTATGCAAATTTAAAATACTCAAATTTAGGAAGAGAGAAAATAATAAATATTCCTCTAACCAATATAATTTTCCATGACATTCTGGCACAAAGAACACTTCCAAGGGAGTGGATGTGGCTCAAGGGATTGAGCACCTGCTTCCCACATGGGAGGTCCTGGGTTCAGTCTTCAATGCCTCCTAAAACAAATAAACAAACAAAAAAACAAACAAATGAAAAAAACAACTCAGGGGAGCTGATGTGGCTCAGTGATTGGGCTCCAGCTTTCCGCATACGAGGTCTGGGGTTCAATCCCCAGCCCTGGTACATAAAGAAAAAAAAAAACAAAAACCTTCCATAGCTCTTCTTTCTCATAAAGGAACACAAATTCAAATAATAATAATATTCATGTATATTTAAGTTAGAAAGTGAGTTTTGCCATTTCCCACAGGAAGATGCATTGCTGTCCACTTTAAGACCAGAAAGGAAAAAATATAGGCATAATTCCATCTAATCATGTTGGATTTTACTTAGGCAGTTTCTGAGGCATATACATGTGATTGAAATGGCCCAAAATGGCAATTTAAGACCAAGTTAAACACATTTTGATCAATTAAGATGATATTTTTGTGAATACATCATTCACTTCAATGACCTAACAACAGTGGCACAGTTTGATTTATCAGAAAGAATTGGCCCTTTATTCATTTAAATCATCATACATCATTAATAATAAAAATTAGATTAAGCTTCCATTTATTCAGCACTTAGTATATAACAGGCGCTGGTGTAAGCGCTGTACACAGATGAGGTCATTTAAGCCTTGCAACAAGGCTCTGAGGTGGGCACATGCTATGATTAACCCCTTTATTTACATAAAGAAATTTAAGTTTAGCAAAGTTAAGGAACTTGGTCAAAGTCATAAAATTGCAAACTGCTGGGAGAGATACCAAAGTCTGTGTTGTAGCCCCTGTAATATGTTTAATTTTCATTCACATCAGAGAGGTATGAGAGGCATTTAAGCAGAAATATCATACCTCTTAAGTCACTGTTCATTCTTCTAGCAAAGAGCAATGTTTTGATGGAATTTAGATAATCAATATCCACTATTAGTTGAAAACACTATGTCTTAGGCATTACTCTATATTGTAAGCTGTGCACTGTATTTAGGATTTCAGGCTCTGGACATAGAATTCCTACATTCAACTCCTAGCACCCTACTTAGCAGTATTATTTTGGGCAATTACTAAAACAAATTGTGTTTCAGTTTCTCTCTTAATACATGGGGATGATATAGTACTTAACTCATAGATTTTAGGAGATGATTTATTTAAAAATGTATTAGACATGTAACTTGCATTCAAGAAATAGAAGCTATTACAATTTTATGTAAGAAAGAAGAAATAAGAATATATTTTCATATTTGCTTATATGCTTATATGCTTATAAAATAGACAAATAAAAAGAGAAACTTTTTAAAATAGCTAACTACAGGAAAGAGAAAGAACAAGGTGGGGGTGAGACTTTCATTTATAATATTTATACTGTTTGAATTTTTATACATATAAACATAGTTATTGGAATCCTTGGTACATGTGTTGCTTTGATATTAGAAAACCTAATTTTTCTCTTTCAAACACTATCATATATTTTTCCTAAACTATATAAATTACTGTGAAATCTTCTAAATTTTGTGTGAAACATTTACAGGGATAAAAAGTGTTGGATATAAAGGTACATGGAAAAGTCATGTGAAGCACAACTGAAAATAAATGAAAATAAAATGAATCTAATGCAACAAAACTAGGGGGGAAAAAGACTGATTTGACCTTAAAGTTTATTATAATTCTACAACCTGAGATAAAATTCTAGTATCCAACTTCATGAAGTCCCAACAATTCCAAAATTTATTCAGCATTGTCTAATTTCTGTTTTTCCTTATTACAAGCATTGTTAAGTTAAATGTCTTCACCTAAAACAATGTCTTCCAGGTCTAAGCTGCTTTAATTTAAATGAAAATATCCTAAGTATCTTGTTTATCTGGAACCTGTGAGGCTCAAATAATTTAAAATGAACTTTAAGGTCAATATCCTCAATTTAGATTTTTTGACAAAAACATGCAAATCAAAAATAAATATTCAAATGTTTTATTTTTCAATCAAATGATAAATTGAAATAATTAACCCCAAACACTTTAAAGTTTTCTTTCTTATTCTCAGTAACTTAGGATTCATCTCTGAAAGTCAAATGATCACGTCATTCCAATATTTTCTGTTTTCCTGTTTTTACCTTTCATACCTGTACTCACTAGTAGCAATTACCAACAAAAATAAAGCCATTAAAATGATATTCCTGTCAAAAGAGTTTCAGAAAATTTCTGCAGAGCAATGCAGCAATCTTTAAAATTTACTTACTTTTCTACACTCTCATTCTCCAAAAGATCTGCCAACAACTGTTCTTTAATAAATACACCATAAGATGAACAATGAACTATTAGGTACATGGCATGTACAATGTAGTCTTTTTTCTTTCTGAAATAATGGCACCCTAATTTTGCATTTGAGGGATTAAAAAAAAGAAATAGAAACCCACAATAAAGGCAGTGCTGATTAAAATTTCTCATTATTTTTCCCTCCACACTACAATGTTTGTTCTGGTCTATACCTATCCACCTGATCACAGAAAAGCTGACATTGTAACATGTTTACTTTTTATGAATATAAAATCTAAAAATATTAAATAAATAAATAAAATATAAAATTGGCACTCTGCTTTGTCAATATTTGTTCTCACTGTCTACAACACTATCATATTTTACAACCACAGGTGGCACATTTCACATTGTATTTTATGCTGTGTAATGCATATTCTGCCTGAAAGGATAGATTATTAATTTTGATAGATAATTGATTTTATTTTAAGTAGCAAGCTTTTGTTGTACTGACAGCACCATATGTTCTCGTTAGTCAAAATTCTCAACTGCCAACCATGTATATGTGTTAATTTTTTCAAAGCTGTGCTTGGAGAACTTTTAGCAGCATGACAAACTCAGGTTTTTCATGCAGTGCCCTTATCCATTACAACAAATATAAATGCTAGATAAATTTTAACAATTAAAGGAAAAGCATAATTCAAAAAAGGGTTAACATCAGGTACCAAATTTAGAGAAAAAAGAAGACAGACACTAAGGTGAAGGTGGTTTTGTGTTCATCTAGGACTGTCAGGGCAATACAGACTCTAGGAACAAGACTCTGGGTTTCTAATGCTCACAGTAAGTGATGAAATCTGCTGTCTTCGTTTGCCAAAGGCTTATGCCAATATAAAGTACCAGAAATGCATTGGCTTTTATAATGGGAAATTTATGTGGCGTAAAATTTTACAGTTCTGAGGCTGAGAAATGTCCAGATCAAGGTAAAATCACAGATGTTTTCTCACCAAAATCAGCTGCTGTTGGTCCTGGGGTTCTTCCACGTGGCAAAGAAGGCTGCTCATCTCCAGTGAGGTTTCTGCCTTCCCCTCCAGAATCCTCTGTCTCCAAAAATTCAGCTCTGGGCAACCAGGCATAAGGCTTGTTGCTTCCTGGGTCTCCTCTCTCAGTCTCAGCTGCTCCACTTTCCTCCTGAGCTCAGCTGTGAGTTATAGGGCATATGGTTCATCTCTCCCTGGGCCTCAGATCTTTGAGCCTCTTGGGGATTTTTTTCCTTGAGCTCACCTGTGGACAAAACTGCAGTTCTTTCTCTTACATGGCAGGAACAATATGGCAGCTTCCTGTCCTCTCTGTGTGTCTGTCTCTCTCTGGGTCTTTGTTTATATCAGATCCAGCAAGAGGCTGAGACTCAAACTGGTTGTGCCTCACTGAGTCACACCTTTCAAAAGGGGTCTCATACCCACAGGAATAGATCAGTTAAAAAATGTAATCTTTATCTTTTTTTATGATTCATAGAAGAACTTCAAACTGTCACACCTGCTATTGAGCCCACACAAGGTATACAAAAACCAAGCAATGTAGAGTTCTTCTAATGCAGAATCCAAAACAAAGATCACATCTCCATATCACACAGATCAAGTGTGAGGAAACTTGCAGTGTGACTGGGACTTTGGGTGGAAAGTGATCTTTAAGACCTAAAAGTCCCCCAATTGGTGGCTTGGAGCTATGTACCCAAGAAAAACATAATATTAAACTTAATATAGCTCTGTGGGTGTGAACCATTGTAAATAAGACCTTTAGATGAAATTACTTCAGCTAAGGTGTGGCACGAATGAATCAGGATAGATCTTAATCCTATTATTGAAGTCCTTATAAGGAATGTCAAACACACAGAGAAAGCCAGAAGGGAGGGAGAGGCCAGAAGCTGAAAATCAAAAGAACTGAGATGTCAGGAGAGGCCACCATGTGCATTGCCATGTTACAGAAAAGCCGGGAATTGGGATCACTAGCAGCCAGCCCAAGAATGCCACAGTCTTCTAGGAGAAAGCATTACCTTGTTGCACCTTGATTTTGGACTTATTCTAGCCTCAAAACTGTGAGCCATTTATCTCCCATTGTTTCAGCTAACCCATTGCATGGTATTTGTTTTCACAGCCAGGAAACTAAAATATTCCCTCATGCCTTGCACACGGGATTGGGGTCCAAATTTGCACAATTTGCATTGCAAAGATGTTTCTGGTAACAGAGAATTGAAAGGATACCAAATGTTCACCTCTAGAAAAATAGTTAAATAACATTTTTTGAATGCCTATTATAGAATACCAGTTTAGGAAGAAAAACTAGTTTGCATACAGTAACATGGGAAGATATTAAAATATAATGTTGGTGAAAATATCAAGAAACAAAATGAGGTTTATAACATTATACAGTTAAAAAGGAAAAATGCAATAAATTGCTACAGTTTATATTTTATAAGAATGATTTCATAGTAAAAGACATATGCCAAATCTATTAAAATGAATGCTTATGGTGAGGAAGGAATGTGAGTTTAGATCAGGATTATAATGCAAAATACCCCCAAACAAGTAATGGGCTATAAATCAACTAATTAAGAGATTACACTAGGATGGAGAGCAACAATTAACTCAACTTTATAAACCTGAGTCCATTAAATAATAAGATAAAACAAAACAGAGAATTCTAATAGTTTATTGGGTAAGAATTCATAATATTTTATAGCTATGCAACAAAATAAGCATTATTTCAAACTTGTAGGATTCCACTTACAGGTAATAAGAAGCTCCACGGGCCTTCCTGCCTCTGTGAAATGTGTGTGTGGATATATGTATATTTAAAGCCTCTGGAAATGGTCCTAAGGGCATTTTGATGGATTGATGTTACATGTACCCCAGAAAAGAGCGTGCTTAAATTTAATCCATTCCCATGGATGTGAACCCATTGTAAGTAGGATCTTTTGATAAGGCTATTTCAATGAAAATTTGACCCACCTAATCCAGTATGGATCTTAATCCTATTAATGGATCCTTTTATAAGAGAATGAAATTCAGACAAAGAGAGAAAAGCCATAGAAGCAAGAGGCTGAAATCAACAAAACCTGGAAGAGAAGGGAGAGACCAGCAGGTGCTGCCATGTGCCTTTCTAAGTGGCAGAGGAGTCAAGGATCACTGGCAGCCAGTCTTCAGGAAGAAAGCATTACCTTAATAATGCCTTGATTTGGACATTTTCCTGGACTCTAACTGTAGTAAATAAATTCCCATGGTTTAAGCTGAGCCATTCCATGATATATTTTTGGAACAGTGTATGAAACTAAAGCAGATTTTTGTACCAGGAGAATGGGGTGCTACTATTGTAAATACCAAAAAATGTGGAAATGGCATTGGAATTGGGAAATGGGTAGAGGCTGGAAGAATTGTAAGGTGCTTGATAGAAAAAGCCTAGAGTGCTTTGAAGAGGCTGTTGATAGAAATATGGATGCTAAAGGTATTTCTGATAAGGCTTGTGACAGTTTGAAGCTGGGTGGACCCCAGAAGATCATGTCCTTAGAGTTAATCCATTACTGTTCATGTAAACCTACAATAGGTGTGAGCTTTCGATTATATTACTTTAGTTAAGGGCCTTTGATTAGATTACATTGCAAAAAAATAAAAAAGACAGCATTACAGAGAGAGCTTCTTAATCCTTTTACTGGAGTCCTTTACAAAAGGAGAAAGATGCAGAGTTACAGAGAAAAATTCCCAGAGGCTCAGAGTGAAAGCCATGGAAACCAGAAACTGAAATCAGCAGAATCCAGGAGAGAGAAAATCACAGGAGCAAAGAAAAAGCCAGAGGCAGCCAGAAGGTGAAAGCAACATAGCATGGAGGAGAAGGAAGAGACTGGCAGACACAGCCACCATGCCCTGACAAGATCTGTATGAATAGAATCACTGCCATCCTGGACTGAAAGGGACAAAAAAGGGAGGAATTGAAGGGAAGATAACTTCAAAGGCATAACCGTGGGAGCTGAGTTCTGGAATGAAGACATCTTCTTGGGCCAAGAGAGCAGGCCCACCATGTGTGTGGAAAAGGTTTCCGTCCCCCAGCTCTTAGAGAGATCAGGGCTTCCACTCCATTTTGCAGGAATAGTGTTACCACCTCACTGTTCTCAGAGCAGGAGCCTATGCCCCAGGGATTCAGAGAGTCTGGCTGCCACCAAAGTTTTCTCCAAGGATATAGTCTATTCCCTGGGGATTATAGAGGGTCTGGCTGTCTCCTCACTGTTCTTAAAGCATTGAGCCTGTGCCCCAAGGGTTGCGGAAAGTCTGGCTGTCACCCCGATGCCTGGAGAGGCTGGAATCTTCACCCAAGTTTTCAGGGAGCACATGGGCACTGCACAAGTACTTGAAAAGGGTGGGCTCCAGCTCCATCAGGCCTGGAGGACAAAACTTAAACCATAGATTATTATCAGACCTTGAAATCTAATGGTGTATCTCTGCAGGGTTTTGGAAATGTTTGTGACCCCTGTTCCCTGTTTTACTTCCATTTTTCCCCCCAGAATAAGAATGTTTATCCTATGCCCATCTCTTCATTGTATATTGGAAGCAGCTGATTTGTTCTTTAGCTTTCACAGGTCCATAGACAGAGGAGAATTGTACACCAGGACAGACCACACTTATAACCAACATTGAAGAGACTTTGTACTTAGTACTGTTACTGAAATGACTTAGGGCTTTTGGGATATTGTGATGGAATGAATGTATTTTGCATGTAAAAAGAACATGCCTTTTTGGGGTATAGAGGATGGAATGTGGTGATTTGAAGCTGTATGTCCCCAGAAAAAACATGAGCTAAATTGAATCCATTCTAATGAGTTTGGCCACTTTTTAAGTAGGATCTTTTGATGAGGCTACTTCTGTTAAGGTGTGACCAACCTCATTCAAGCTGGATGTTAATCCTAGTGCTGGACTCCTTTATAATAAAATGAAATTAATGCAGAGAGAAAAAAAAAGCCACAGAAGCAAGAGGCTGAAATCAATGATACCTGGAGGAGAAGGGAGAGACCAGTAGATGCCACCAGGTGCCTTGCCATATGGCAAAGGAGCCAAGCATCACTAGCATCTGGTCTTTGGGAAGAAAGCATCATTTTGATGATGAATTGATTTGGACATTTTCCTGGACTCTACCTGTGAGTAAATAAACTCCCCTGGTTTCAGCCAAACTATTTCACAGTATTTGCTTTAAGCAGCCCATAAAGCCAACAAGCATATAACATTCTCCCTGATTATCAAAGAAATACTTATTTTAAAATTCTACTAAAATTCATAAAAAGATGGTAAAGTCTGAGGTTCTGGATCCAAGACCCCTTACTCTTCCTTCCTGCTCCCACCTCAACAATATGGAAGCTGGTATAGAGAAGAACATCCTCAGCATCCAGTCAGAAGTCTTTCTACCTGGGAAGAGCAGGACTTAGCTTTTCTCATCCTGCCCTTAGCTACCTGTTGATGAAACTATGTCCTGCATGGGGCCAAGGGACAAGGTCTCCCTTCTTCAGCCTAATCCCAACTCACGGGAAGGATACCCTACCTTGACTGTGGCACCACTGTGAATACTGGGCTCCAATCGCCCTTCCCCTGGCTTGTAGAGTGGGATTTCCATTCCAGGAGCGGCAAGCTGATAAAGCCTGGGACTGCTGCTCCCCTTATACCAAATGCTTAGTTCCTAAAGAAAGGGTGTGATTCAGAGAGAAGCATGTTGCCATTGCCCTTACCCCCAGTACCAGATCCATGGTTTAGAGCTTTTTCCCAGGGGGCTATAGGGTTTATTCTCACTGCATAGGAGCTAACTTTATATGTAACCAAGTGTGGAGAAGTTCAAACCTAAGAGCAGTCTCAAAATCAGTGTAAGTTATGTGAAAAGGCACTGTGGAGAAGATATGTAGAATCATTGGAGATATAGAAAGAATTAGGAAAGAGACAGCTGGTGTTAGAACAAATCTGACCTGGAAACTATTACTTTAAAAGAGCCACCAATTTTTTTAGATCAGTCTGTAGAGCATTTTATGCCCAGGACATTGTTGAAAACAATAAGGCAATCTACCAACAATTAGTGGAGCTTAACAGCTTGGTGTGGTGAGGGAAAAAGACACTCAAAGAATATCTAAGCCCCTGAGGAACAATATCAGAGAATTCACAGTGCTCAAGAGTAAAGGAATGGATAAGAAAATATTAATATAGCCACATAAGGGGATAATATTTGGCTATTAGAATTAATGAACTGGGTTTTCATTTATTAACACAGAGCAGTCTTCAAAATATAAAGCTGGGTGAAAAATATGGATATGCAAAAATTCAGAAAAACTGATTATTACCTTGAGAAAAAAGAAATAGAATTTGCAAAAATAGACAAGGGTTCAATGTTATGCGTAACTATTTATTTCCTTAAAAATGACATGAAAGGACGAAAATAATTTTTTTTCTAGAAGGTCTTATTTCTAATTAAATTTAACATGTACTAATTTAAATAATAGATGAATATTCCTTTACTATTTTCTGTGCTTTCCTTTAGGTTTAAAATGCTATGCAGTTAAGATAAAGACAAAACATTTCAGCAGCATGCGTTAGTAGGTGAGGTATAAGAACAGCAATAGTAAACGTCCTAAAAAGAAAGATGTGAATGAATAAAAACAGAATGTAAGTGCACATATAAAAGAGATGTAATTCAACAAATGATGTTTTCAAAATGAATAAACTGAAATAACTTTCTTGAAAATTATAAATAGTAAAACTGATCAAGGAAAAGGGGGAAAAAAT
>PVKH010019211.1:0-14920 GCA_004027955.1 Chaetophractus vellerosus
CAGGAGGCAGGAAGACCCTGGACAGAATGGACCAGAATGAAAATCATCTTTACTTTTCCCTTCTGCCTCCAATGACTTGGATTTCTTTGAACTCAGTGTCTGGGAAGCCAAGTGTGGAGCCTCCAGTGTGGAGCCTCGAGGATGCTACAGGGCTATGGAACGCAGCCTGAGGTGGGCAGCAGGAATTAGAATTGATAGAAACTCTTATGTGATGTTGGTGGTAACAGTTGTGCTCTGGGTTCAAGGACATGGAAGGAGGTGTGGGGTGGTCTTCAGTCTGAATGCCATGGTGGGGGAGGGGACAAGGAAGGTGAGCAAGGACAGGAGGGAGTTCCAGAATCTGAGAGCACAATCCTGAGAGTGATCTCACTGCGGGCCCAGGATTCTGGAACTTGGGCTGCCCGATGGGCCCTATTTGAAAGATGTAGTAGGGAAAAGGAGCGACAGCTGGCTAAAGGGGCCCCCCACAACTCTCCCCGACACCCTTGGAGAGCAGCCTCTCTCCGCTGGTCCCAGGGTGCCATGGAGATGGAGAGCACGGCGGCCTCCACACGTTTCCACCAGCCTCACATGGAGAGGAAGATGAGTGCGATGACCTGTGAGATCTTCAACGAGCTTAGGCTAGAGGGCAAGCTCTGCGACGTGGTCATCAAGGTCAATGGCTTTGAGTTCAATGCCCACAAGAACATCCTCTGTAGCTGCAGTTCCTACTTTAGGTATAACAGGGTTGCTGAACTAAGCCCAAGGGGGAATTGGATTCATTTTGAGACATTTTGATTCGTTTTGTTACCCAACCCACCATCTTAAGTTTAGGGACAGTGTCAGAGCTCTAGCCCCCTGCAGCCTGACTCCTTTGTCTTCTGAAGAGGTACAAGTAGGTCCAGAGCCTCTTCTGATTCTCAGCTGGATTTCAACCAACTATTGTGGGCCAGGTCCTTTCTCACCCAAACATGTTCCACTTTTGGGAAGGTTGGACACCTATCCTGAGTTTCTTAAACCCAGATCAAAATGCCAATTCAGCCACCCCTTATGCACCTATCTCGGTAGAGACTATTACAAACAGGTTGACAAACTAACAAGGAGGTGGGAAGGGGAATGAGGGGGAAGTAACAAGGAAATATTTATCAGAAGGAAAGGAGAATTTTTAAAAATTTATTTTTTATTGTGATCATATATATGCATTCATATATATATATATATATATATATGCCATAAAACTTGCTGTTTAGCCATTGTTAAGAGTACAATTCAGTGGCATTAAGTACATTTACAATGTTGTGCTACTATCACCATCATCTATTACCAAAACTTTTTTATCACCCCAAACTCTGTAGCCATTAAGCAATAATTCCCCATTCCTTCTCCCTCCAGCCCCTGGTAACTTCTAATCTACTTTCTGTCTCTGTGAGCTTGCCTATTTTAGATACCTTATATAAGCAGAGTCATACAGCATTCATCCTTTTATGTCTGGCTTATTTCATTTAACATAACAGTTTCAAGATTCATCTTGTAGCATGTATTAGAATTTCATTCCTTTTTATGGCTGAATAATATTCCATTGTATGGATATACCACCTCTTGTTTATTCATTATCTGTTGATGGACACTTCGGTTTTATGTCCATGTATTGTCTATTGTGAATAATGCTGCAGTGAACACTGGCAAGCAAATATCTGAGTGCCTGCTTTCAATTCTTTGGGGTATATACCTAGGAATGGAATTGCTAGATAATGTGGTAACTCTATGTTTAACTTTTTGAGGAACCACCAAATTGTGTTCAACAACAGCTTCATCATTTTACATTCCCACCAGCAATGCGTGAAAGTTCCAATTTCTCCACATCCTCACCAACACTTATTTTCTATGTTTTTTCTTTTTTTGTTTTTAAATAATAGCCATGCTAGGGGGTATGAAGTGATATCTCATTGTGGCTTTAATTTGCATTTCCCTAATTGCTAATGATGTTGAGCATTTTTTCATGTGCTTATTGGTAAATTCATATATCTTCTATGGAGAAATGTTTATTCAAGTCCTTTGCCTATTTTTTATTGGGTTGTCTTTTTGCTGTTGAGTTGTAGGAGCTCTTTATATATTCTGGATATTAAACCCTTATCAGAGATATAATTTGCAACTGTTTTCTTCCATTCTGTAAGTTGTCTTTTCACTTTCTTCATAATGCACAAAAGCTTTTAATTTCGATGGAGTCCAATTTGTCTGTTTTTAATTTTGTGGCTCATGTTGCCAGATACAAGGTCATGTGATTTACCCCTATGTTTTCTTCTAAGAGTTTTATGGTTTTAGGTCTTATATTTAGTCATTAATCCACTTTGTATATAGTGAGAGGTAGGGGGCCAACTTCAGTCCTTTGCATGTGAATGTCTAGTTTATTCCAGCACCATATGTTGAAGAGACTTCTTTCCCCATTGAGTGAACGTGGCACCTTTGTCAAAACTCAATTGGCCATAGATGTGTGGGGTTATTTCTGAACTCTCAATTCTGTTCCATGGTCTACATGTCTATCCTTATGCCAGTACCACACAGTTTTGATTTGATAGCTTTGTAGAAAATCTTAAATCGGAAAATGTGAGTCCTTCACCTTGGTGTTTCTGAAAAAATGGAGTTTTGACCAAAATCACTGTAACCTAGGAAGTAGAAGTGCTGTTTTTGTTCATGAGCTGAAAATGTTTGAGTAATCAATTTCCAATGAAGACGTGCTAAATGTGTCCCCCATGTTGCTAAAATTCTCATGCATCTAGACTCTAGAGCAGATTCTGCATAAGGGCCTGAGAGTAAATATTTTAAGTTTTTTAGACCTTACAGTCTGTCACAGCTGCCTTTGTAGTGTGAAAGCAGCCATAGACAATATGAGTGTGGCCGTGTTCCCATAAAACTATTTATGGGCACTGAAATTTGAATTTCTTATAATGTTTACATGTCATGAAATATTGTTTTTTTCCCAACCATTTAAAAATGTAAAAATAAGTAAATAAAAAATAAAAATGTAAAGAACATTCTTAGCTTGTGGGAGGTACAAAAAGAAGAGTGGGGCTGGATTTGGTTGTAGGTTTGCAGACCCCTGCTCTTAGGAAAAAGAAGCAAAATAATTGGGCAGGAACTTTTGTCTTGTACACTGCCTTGTTCAGCACCTAGAAGAGTGCCTAGCAACATAGTAGAAACCCAATAAATAGTTGTGGAGTGGTATTCATTTATTCATTCAATATTTATTGAGTGCCTGTTTTGTGACAGGCACTGTTCTGGGTACTGAAAATAAAGCAGTGAGTAGATAAAAACTCCTGTTCTCATAAAGCTTACATTCTAATAGGGCAAATGGGCATTAAATAAGTAAAGTATATGTCAGATCATCTTCAGTGCTAGGGAAAAAAGAAAAGAAGGAAAATGGAGAGTGGTGGGTGGTGATTTTAAATAGCGCTGTCAGGGAAGTTCTCACTGATAAAGTGACAGTTGGGCAAAGATTTCAAGGGGATGAGGGATTGAGAAATATGGAGATCTCAGGGAACATTCCAAGCAGAGGGAACAGCAAGTACAAAGGACCAAAGTTGGAAGCACCTCTGATGTATTCAAGGAAGAGCAAAAAGGCCAGTAGGTTTGGAGCAGAATGAGTCATGGGAAAGGGGAAGGAATGTGGTCACAGGAGTATTAGTAGGGGTTCAGATCACAGAGGGCTTTTATGGTCCCTGGTAAGGACTTTTAATTTTACCGAGTAAGAAGGGAAATCAGTGGAAGGTTTTGTGTGGAAAGAGTAAGAACCTTTTATAAGGATCACTCTGGCTGCTGGGATAAGATTATAAACTCTGGATATGTCAAAGGCAGAAGCATGGAGATCAGTTAGGACGTTACTCCAAATAATATAAGCAAGAGGTGGTGGTGGTTTGGACCAATGTGGTAGCAGTAGAAGAGGTGAGAAGTGATCATATATTGACTATGTGTTGAATAACACTTAAGTACAGTGCTTAAGCTAAATTTCCTTAAGCAAGGTAGAATTTGGTGGGCAATAGGTTGGGACAGAAGAAGAGACCTGAGATCCTACTCCCAGCTCTAGCTCTCAACTTATCCATCCACTAAATGGGAAAAAAGTTCTAGTTATCATGAGGATAAGGTAAGAGTGACTAAGTCAAAGTTCTTTTCAAAGATTCTCTTCTTGTTCACTGTATAGAGCAAAGTCTGCCCTCCCTTCCTCAATTTATTTCCAACATGCTTCCTGTGCACGATTTTGAAAATGTCTACACTTCCCTCAACAAGAAAAGGTGTTTAAGAAGGGGAAAACATGGTAAACTGGAGAGAATTGTTGTTTCAGTGGCTGCTAATTTCTTTTTTCCAGAGCTTTGTTTACAAGTGGCTGGAACAACACTGAAAAGAAGGTATACAACATCCCTGGCATTTCCCCTGACATGATGAAGCTAATTATTGAATATGCCTACACCCGGACCGTCCCTATCACACCGGACAACGTAGAGAAGCTGCTGGCTGCTGCAGACCAATTTAACATCATGGGTATCGTCAGGGGTTGCTGCGAGTTCCTCAAGTCGGAACTGTGTCTGGATAATTGTATTGGCATCTGCAAATTCACAGACTACTACTATTGCCCCGAGCTGCGGCAGAAAGCCTACATGTTCATACTGCACAACTTCGAGGAGATGGTGAAAGTCTCAGCAGAGTTTTTAGAGCTATCAGTTACTGAACTTAAGGACATCATTGAGAAAGATGAGCTCAACGTCAAGCAGGAAGATGCTGTATTTGAGGCCATTTTAAAGTGGATTTCTCATGACCCCCAAAATAGGAAGCAGCATATTTCAGTTTTGCTCCCCAAGGTCAAGTTTAATTGTGTGTGTGAGCTTAATTGCTCACTATTGATTCACTTAATCCAGAGGGAGTGTCCTAAAAGCTACATTCAGATGTATGGCAGATTCCAGGGCTATCTTGGCATATACTTACATAGAAGGCATCTCTTACTTTTTTTTTTTTGAATTTTGTAATTCACTTTCCCCTGGCATTGTTAGCTCCTTATCTCCCAGTTATATTCTTTGACCCAGATTCTGTCCAGTAGTGAGAGAGAGAGGGCAAGTTCTTCCTAAGAATTTTGTTGGATCTTCCTTTCATCTTTTTTCCATTCTTTGAGTTCCAAACCCAAGGAAGTTGGACTAGAAAAATGCTCAGAACCAAACTATGAGTTTCACACACAATTGCAGTCACTTGTGCTAACTAGTGTTTTTTGTTTTGTTTTTTGTTTTTTAGGAGGTACCGGGGATTGAACCCAGGACCTCACACATGGGAAGCGAGCACTCAACCACTGAGCTACACCCACTCCTAATTTGTGTTATTTTACATATAGAGACATGGATATTCAATTATTGAACATGTACCACAGCTTTTTCTGGTCCTGACCAGTACCAGAGGAGTGGGCTACCTCTGTAACTACTTGAGGTGTCTTCTAGCTCATCTTTAGCATCCAAATGTATATCACCTCCCCCAAATATATTTAGTGAGTTAAATAATTAAAAAACAAAACAAAACAAAACAAACCAAACCAACACAAAAAACGAAATAAAACCCCACAGCAATTCAAGATGAGACTGGGAATAGGACTTTCCCAAGCATGCTCACTTCATATGAATGACTTTCTGTATTTCTTTCTTAGGTTCGCCTGGCCCTAATGCATGCTGAGTACTTCATGAACAATGTTAAGATGAATGATTATGTGAAAGACAGTGAGGAATGCAAGCCAGTCATCATTAATGCCCTAAAGGCCATGTATGACCTAAACATGAATGGACCCTCTAATTCTGACTTCACCAACCCACTCACCAGGCCCCGCCTGCCCTATGCCATCCTATTTGCAATTGGTGGCTGGAGTGGTGGGAGCCCCACCAATGCCATTGAGGCATATGATGCTCGGGCAGACAGATGGGTGAATGTCACTTGTGAGGAAGAGAGTCCCCGTGCCTACCACGGGGCAGCCTATTTGAAAGGCTACGTTTATATCATTGGGGGGTTCGATAGCGTAGACTACTTCAATAGTGTTAAGCGTTTTGACCCAGTCAAGAAAACTTGGCACCAGGTGGCCCCGATGCACTCCAGACGTTGCTATGTCAGTGTAACAGTCCTCAGCAATTTTATTTATGCCATGGGAGGATTTGATGGCTATGTGCGTCTCAACACTGCTGAACGTTACGAGCCAGAGACCAATCAATGGACACTCATTGCCCCCATGCATGAACAGAGGAGTGACGCAAGTGCCACAACACTCTATGGAAAGGTAAAGAACCAGGTTGGGAGGGGAAGATTGGAAGCAAAGAGCAAACCAGAAATGATGCTATTCTTCCTTTTTTTTTGGGTGGATGGAAAACAAAGGCAGTACTACTTTGCAGTAAGTACTAACTCCTTCCTCAAATGACTAGGCAGGCATTTGTCGCTATCTTATTTTACTTATTAAAAGGCAATGCATGCACACATGGAAAAAAGAAACTCAGATTGTACAGGAGGGCACTAAAGAAGTGTCCCCCCACCACATACACACCCTTTCTTTCAACTCCCCCAAGGTAACAGTTTTAAATAATCTTGGAATTCTCTTCACAGGTCTACATATGTGGTGGGTTTAATGGAAATGAATGCCTGTTTACAGCAGAAGTGTACAACACTGAGAGTAATCAGTGGACAGTCATAGCACCCATGAGAAGCAGGAGGAGTGGAATAGGCGTAATTGCTTATGGAGAACATGTATATGCAGTAAGTTTTAGTAACACAACAAAACAATACCCCCTTGATTTCCTGTTAGCACATAGGTTCACCCTACCACTGGTAGGCATTTGAAAGTCTTTTTTTCATGGAAGATGGTGGAAGAGGGAGATGCGATATCACTCATCCTTCACAACTATGGCTTCCTCAGGAAGTGGAAGCAATGGTTAATAGCCAACTGTGTTTCTTTTACCCTCGACAGGTAGGCGGCTTTGATGGAGCTAATCGACTTAGGAGTGCGGAAGCCTACAGCCCAGTGGCTAACACTTGGCGCACGATCCCCACTATGTTTAATCCTCGTAGCAATTTTGGCATCGAGGTGGTAGACGACCTCTTGTTTGTGGTGGGCGGCTTCAATGGCTTTACTACCACCTTTAATGTTGAATGCTATGATGAAAAGACTGATGAGTGGTATGATGCTCATGACATGAGCATTTACCGCAGTGCTCTGAGCTGCTGTGTGGTGCCAGGGCTGGCCAATGTTGGGGAATATGCAGCTAGAAGGGATAACTTCACGGGATTAGCACTGCGAGATGAAGTAAAGTATTCCGCTTCGACAAGTACCCTACCTGTATGAGCCTCTTCATTTAGCTAATAAAAAGTCTAAGCAATAAGAATTAATTCTTTTTTTAAATAAATGCAGTGTTTAAACTTGTAAGAGTATTGGAAAGTGTTCGACTTAAGGGAGCTAAGGGTTGGATGAATGAGGGAGTAGGAGGGAAGGAAGAAAGCAATTATATTCAACAGTGCTCAATTAAAAAGGAAAAAAAAATCACACATTACAAACCAGCTCTAAAGAAATATGTTTATTTAAAACTGACATTTTAAATACAACACAGAACAAGACAGCATTAGGAACATAAAACAAGCTCTTTTACAATGTAATGTCTCAAAGTGTCCTAATTGCTACATCTCCTCTGACTTAAAGGGAGATAGCCAAGATTCAGGAGAGAAGGGAGCCTGGATGCTGCTAGCCAAAAAAACTTCACTGTATCAACTCAAACTAAGCGTTTATTTTACAAATAACTCAATGAACCCTAGTACATGGATCATAAGATCTTCAAACACTTGGCAAGCACTACTTTTCACAAGTGCAGGAGTTGAATAACAAGTGCTCTATTGTATGTGCTTCAATGTAAGACATTCGTAGTAGTGAGAATATAAGACAAAAGCCTTACAAAGGTAATCAATACAGATCAGTAATTTTTAGGCTATCTAAATTCCTTGAAGCAAAATGACTATTATATTATTGTATTACATCATTCAACTGTGGGCTGTTTTTGGTTTCCAAACACCAGAACTTGTGTTTTAATATAAGCACTATAGCAAACACAAAAATTGACTCTTTTCAAGAAAGTAAAAACTGGAGTGCTGAGCTGTGCCAAAATTCTTGACAGTTAAAAAAAAAAGAGGAGACTGAATTGTTTCTTAAATATTCTACAGTTAAACAGCAACCTTTGAGCACCTTATTTTTCTAGTGTAGACAGAGAACTTGCTTCAAAGTTCTGTATACTTTCAAAGACATAAAGTGTGGCCAATATACCCTTTTTATTCAGGCTTAATTTGAGGAAAGTATAAATCCTTTAGGTATGCTTGACTGGACCAAGTAACTAAAATAGACAATTCAGCTCACTCCTCTACCTATGGTATTGTGTTGATACTAGAATTATGAAGCAGAGAATGAAGTATTTTAAACATACCACATGCTAAACTATTTAGTTAAGAGATAAACACGAAGGGGGAAAAATGTATCCTAGAAACTGCCTGATCAGCAGCCTAATGCGCATGAAAAATAAAAGCACACAAATCTTCCCTGTATACTGTCTTCCCAGCTTCAAACTTCCATTCTATATTAAGAAGGTCGGTAATTAAAAAAAAAAAAATTGTTCCCAAAAATACTATACACTAGGTGATCAAAACAAAATTGATGTCAATGAATTTTAAGATTATTTAGTAAATAAATTACTTCTGAATTGGCATAGCAAAAGCAAAGCTGAATATCAAGATACACAAGCCTACTCATGCAAACAACTGCAAGGGAGATGTATT
This sequence comes from Chaetophractus vellerosus, assembly GCA_004027955.1. NCBI lineage: Eukaryota > Metazoa > Chordata > Mammalia > Cingulata > Chlamyphoridae > Chaetophractus > Chaetophractus vellerosus. The sequence goes on from PVKH010019211.1 coordinate 8,803, forward strand.
ACTTAAACATGAAGCTCAGGACTGACATTCTCAATATATACCACGGTTTTGTTTTTCAACCATGGTGATTAAAGGAGTGGCCTCACTCAAAGTTATTGGTATCATCAATTCTTCTCTTCCATCCACAGAACAAAAACAAAAGTAGCAAAACCAAAAAAGGTTTGCTTAAACATACATTAAGCTTTTTTTTTTTTTTTTTTTTAAGAGGGTACCAGGGATTGAACCCAGGACTTCATATAGGGGAAGCAGGTACTCAACCACTGAGCTACATCAACTCTTTTTACTGCCTAAATTACCAAACAAAATCTTTTAAGATTTCATCAAAAAGGAAATTTCTTTCCCAGAATGCCATTTTAGGTCTTGAGCATCATAATTAGAACCTTTCCAAATAATCTAGGAAGTTATTCAGAGTTTAGAATTTCAGAATGTCAGCCTTGAACAGATTTAAGCAAATCTGGTTTCTTATTAACACGTTAGTTAAGATATTTCAGAAACTCCAGTTATTGTTGTAAAATCACACATGTGAATTTAAATATGAAAATCAGAAATTCAGTAGCCAGGAAAACCTGCACACATCATCATGCAATGAAGGACTTACCCCTTCTTTTCAGCCATGGCCTAGGCTGCCTGCTGAGTTAAAAAACAACAGTTTCAACATAGTTTTCAAAACCAGATTATACCTAAATCTTATGAGTTTTAATTTCTGCCGCATCATGTGAAAAAAAGCCAACCCTACAAATAACTTGGTAATGACTGACTCAGAAGACAACTCTTAGACTAAAAACCCTGCTTATATCACAAGCTTCTGAAGAGAAACTGGGGTCCTTGAGAGCTACTAAATGATTTCAACATGACTAAGAAAAGCAAGTTTGCTAGCATAGTCTATCAGAAAGAACTAAGAACTTCATTTAGTGAGCTTCTCTGTCTTATTTGCATAGATATCTCCCAACTTAAAAAAAAAAAAAGCTGAATTAGCATTTATCAGAATCCAAATGGATTTTATTAAAATAACTACAAATAAATGCAAATTGAGTAAACAAGATGAGGTGTGGAGTAGGATAACAAATCATCATATAGGAATAGATTTGCAGCTCCCCACTCCCACCCAGTCTAAATTAAATGGTTTTAAAGCAAATTTCTAAATCTTTACTGAAAAATCTTGTCCTAAGCAGGGATACTAATTTAGAAATTTCAGAAAAGGTCTTAGTATAGGGTCCAAGGGCTAAAACATTAAGTCTTGAAGTAAATGGAGGGAGAAAATTTCTGGTTGTGCTTTTCACTTTCGATGCCTGATCGCACAATTAATAAAAAGGTTGGCTTTAACTGTAATAGACTAGGAAAAAAAAAACAAAACAAAACACTGCCCTTGGAATTCAGTTTCTATAATGGTATGCTAGAACGTCTAAGAACGTAAAGACACGGTAAGAAACAAGAGAATTACTGGACTCACACTGTAAAGTTTTAGAGCAGAGCCTCTTCCTGCTCATTAAACAGCCAAGTTCTTTATGTTAATTGAAAAGAGCTGACCTGAGTGCTGATTTGTATAAAGCTCAGGAATGTGTAAGAGAATCAGAAGAATGCATAAAAAATGAAGGATAACTGCAGTGATAAATTTTTAAGAGCCAAAATTATGCACCTTTATGCACCTAAATTTGGTATTCTGGGCTCAAAGTTCCAATAAAAGCCTGGGCAACTGGATAAAATATAACTATCAAGGCCAAGATATAATATAATGAGGCTTCTCTTTAGTAGTAACATTCCTCTAAATTGTGACTTCCTTCTCATTAAAAAAAAAAAAAAGTTTCTTTTAGAAAGTAATGAGGATTCTATCCATTATGCATCAAAGCAAAAATAAAAATTAAAGGCCTTGAGCGTTGACTATCATAGGCATTATGTACACTCATTAACCTATCCTCAAATATGCTTCCAACTTCTGAAAAAAAAGTTAAAAAATTTTTAAATGTCCTTCTCAGTTTACACTACTCTCTTTTTAGAGAAACAAATTTCACATATGTAACCTCTCGGGTAGTCAATCAAAAGGTTAACAATCAGTACTTTTGTCAGCTACCATCAACTCAGAATGATGGCTCGAAGTCTATAATACAGTTGCTACAGAAATGAAAAAATATCCCCAAAATGCCCGAGCCAATCACGAACTTCTCATCAGACATCTCTTCTAGAAATAAACACAACGGCATTTCTAGATAAAAACGTACGACAAAATATCAGTGCAAACATTCTGAAATCATCTTGCTGAAAAATTGTGCTTTTTCTTTCAAATTTCAGTCTCACTATTGCACATGCTCCTGCAGAAGTGGGCTCGCTGCATAAATTCTGATCTTGTCAAATCAAACATTCAGGAAAAAATGAAAAAGAATATCCAAGTAAATGTGCAAATAAAATCAGTGATGAAAGTAATTTCAAAATACATGTCCCTAAGACAAAGGAGTTATAACTTGTTGGCAGAAAAACAGCCAAGTACTACACCTGATTTTCCCACTCATCTTTAATAAGATATTATTGAGCTAGCACATACACACAAAGACAGATAAAGATTGCACGCTAATAAAAATTACCATGAACTGAACTTAGTTTCCCATTCTTCAGTTTTTAACTCTATTTCCTCTATTTGGGGTAATAATCAGTTCAGGTAGAAAATAAGTTATCGACATACTTTTTCAAGTAACAGTCTGGATATCCTCAGCCTCAGAAAAACAGGTATAACTGTTTGGAGAACCTAGCATTCAATCTGAGAGCTTGGCACTCGCCTCATGTTTAGAGCATGCCGATGAATTTCTTGCATCTGTCTGATCCGGTCCTTTTGCCACATTAAGTTTTGAGGCATAGGATATCTCTGTGAGCCATGCAAGTATCGATATGGGATTCTCACGTGGCAAGCAGTGGCTCTACAACGAGGTTGTGGCATGGGAGGAAGAAGCATCCACCTTTTTCTCTCAGCACAATATCGGTAGGCTTCTTTACGATACTGCTTGTCAATATCATCGCTATTTTTCCAACCTCCAATAATGAAAACGTCATCTTTGTAATAGCAAATGGCTGCTCCTTCAATGCTGAGAACTTCTGGAGGCAAGCTTTCAAGGATCTCATCAGAAACTTGGTTGGCAATTTTTCTTACTGCCTCTTCATTTTCTAAAGAATAACTCTTGGGACAGCATGAAGCTGTCTGATAAAAGTTAGAATTGACCACAGACATTTGGAAAAAGCAGTAATTGTCAATAAGTGGCAAAGATTCTACATCCTGCCACTGTCGAGTCTCTGTATCATAACAAGTGATTACAGCCTTTAATCCATCTTCAGTGTCACGGTCCACAGGAGTACGAGCAGCAATGTACACAAACCGGTCTTCAATGGCTAGTGCTTTGACATCTCGAAGAATCTTTGGTGCTGATTCCAAGTTGTGCCATTTATCAAGCTCAGGATTATAAACAGTCACATCTTTAAAGCCAGGACTAAAGTTGCCATGTCCTCCAATGCTATAGAGCTTCCCTTTGACTTCTGTTAGCCCAAAAGAATGCTTTCTGGTCATCAGACTACAAACATGTTCCCACGTATTCAAATTTGGGTTATACCTTTCCACAGTTTTAGCAAACCCTGGTTCCATTGATCCAGCAACATAAACGTAGGATTCCGTTACTGCAACCGCATGTCCATCAAGGTGGTTATGAATGTGGGGCAGGTTTACCCATCTGTCCTCATCAACAAAATATCCCACACATTCACTTAAATAGTCCCCTCCTTCAGACACACCTCCAATAACCATGATCACGTCCATATTTTGCCCATAGCGAGGTAATAATGAGACATGAGAAGTGGGATGCTGGAATGTGCCTGACTGTATGTTTTCAGCTCTCAAAGCATGCCTCTCCACCGCATCAGCCACCAACTTGACACAAACTTCATTACTGGCTACCAGCCTCTCTGGTTTGACATGCCGAGTAAGGTAAGTAGGTTTCATCTGGGACAATCTGAGCAATTTAAAAAGTTCTTCAAAGTATCTCTCTCTTTCTTCAGCATTTCTCTGAACCCACTTCAAAACTGTTTCAAAGAGAACCTCTTCAGAATCAACCGTAATTTCCAAGTCTGAAAGCCAGTCTCGGATGAGATGGAAAGGTAAAGTATAAAATTCTTCATCCTGAATTACTTTGTGGAAATTTCTCCGTATCATATCGGCAGCTTTCAGAGCAAGTTGACTCAGGGTGTACATGTGAGCTAAGCTATGAATGGCCACACAATTAGAGAGATGAAGTTTTTTCTTGAGAAATTCTCCACAAAATTCTTTTAAACGAATTAATAGGAATCTAAAATTAAAAAAAAGAGAAAGGATTACTTTTCAAATGTGCATATTTTATGTGGTTGCATTTTGAGAGCATCTGAACTGCACAAGCTGAAATGCCAAGATTAATCTCACCTTATGCACAATATCTGAAAGAAAGAAAAAAAAAACCTCCCCAAATAAAAAAGTATGGTGCTGAAAAAAGTATGTTTAAGAGCACATATAAGCCCCGTGGGCAAAAAGGCAAGCCCCCACGGGCAATGTGGCCCGCACTGGTGAGCTGACTCAGCAGGTCGCCCCAGTGGGGGGAGACAAACAGACACAGAGGAACGCAGAGAAAAATGAGCACAGCAAGAACAAGCAGAAGGGGGGGATGTATAATAAATAAAAAAATAAATCTTAAAAAAAAGAGCACATATACATATACAAATCATTTATATATAAAAATATTTTAAATATTATATGGTTTAGCTAAAAATAATTTTATATAAATGACATATTATTATATATATTTTATACACAAAACTGTTTTTATTATGTTCGTTTTCTGGAATATATCCTCTAATAAAGTACAACTGTCCCATACTTGATTTTCACTTTAATTGGCCTTTGGCAAATCCCAACCCAACCTTGCCTCCTAATCGTCCTAATCGTTTGCCAGTCACCAGCCTCTTCTAAATGAGGTAGTGTCTCAGGGAAGAGACTTTATTAAGCATTAACTATATGGTATAAAGAGCCAAGGAGGAATTTTTACTACTTGGAGGCTATCCGATTAGCTATGAGAATGGACAGCTGAACAGGCCTGTGTTGGAAATTTCAAACTCCTTTTCAACAGAACTTTCTCCTTGGGCGGCTGATGGGTAGGGTGCGCAGGGGTTTGGCCTTAAGCTGAGTTTTTCATTAAAGAAGGGATGGCAAAGATAAACTCAAACATCCGAAGAAACCAGGACATGAAACAAAAACAAATACATGTACATGTTAGTTTGCCAAAGGCTGCCAATGCAAAATACCAAATATGGGTTGGCTTTTTTAAGGGGAATTTATTAGCCTAAGAGCTTACAGACTGATGCTTTGAAAATATCCAAATCAAGGCACCATCAGAGATGCTGTCTCACCAAGCACTGGCTGCTGGAATCTTGGACTCCTGCCATATGGCAAGGCAAAATGGCTGGTCTCTGCTCTCTCTTCCAGGTGTACTTTCTCTCTGAGCTCAGATATGAGCGATCAGGCACACGGCTCGTATCACTGTGGGTCTGCTGAGCCTTGTTGCTTCAGCTTCGGCTGCTTTGCTGATTCCAGCTCCCACCTCTTTCTCAGCCTCTGGGTTCTCTGTCTTTCTGCGGCTGCAGGCAATCCTGTAGTCCTCTCTCACATGGCAGGGTGCAATGATAGCTCTTTCTCTGCCTTCTCCGTTTATATAGGACTCCAGTAAAGGATTAAGTCCTACCCTGGATCCGGCAATCTAATCAAAGGCCCTTAACTGAAGCAATCTAATCAAAAAGGCCCATCCACAATGGGTTTACAGGCACAGGAGTAGGTTTGCTTTAAGAACAGGATTTTTTATTTAGGGTCCACAAAAGATTCAAATCAGGACAATAACAAACCAGGTTAAATTACAATAAAAAGTAGTTCAGCATGTAGCTGAGGTTGTCTGCCCACATAAATTCACTTAAAGTTAGAAAAAAAACAAACACAACAGTTTCAGCCAAATCCATAAATCTGGCAGCATTCAGCCCAGTGAGTGGCCAGTTTAGACTACTGCTTTAAAAAGGACAAGTACCTAGAACCAAGAAGCTCAAACAATATAAGGATGACTTCATCAGT
>PVKH010019212.1:0-14917 GCA_004027955.1 Chaetophractus vellerosus
AGGGCAGGTCGCCCACGAACAGAGAGCAGCCAGCCACCCGCGAACTGAAAGCCAGCCGTGAACGGAAGCAGAAGCCGCCCACAAGCAGGGAAAGCCATGCCTGCGCAGTGACCAGTCTCGGTGCGTTGCAGCAGCGGGGTGGAAGGGGAGATATGTAATAAAATAAATAAATCTTTAAAAAAAAAAAAAAAGAGAAGCAACAGGCTTTTCTGTATTTTTTTAATGCATTCATTCAAAACTTTACCATAGTTTTATTGCTTCCCATCTCATGTGCTAGGATATGGGCACACAGTAAAATTCAAGGTATGGTTCCAGCTTCCAGCCATCCCACAATCTGGGACTGATATGTCACTAAAACAGGGAGCTAAAGTGTTGCCAGCATTTTACTGAAAGTCGGTGCTGGATAGAGGAGGGGCACAAAGGAAGCAGCACTCGATGAAAGACTTCTGAGGAGGAGACGTGCGTTGCATCTTCTAAAAAGCCAGTTAAGATAAGAAAAGGAGGAATATTTTCCATAGAGAGAGCAGCCTCAACTCCCCACTGTTTGACCAGGTCTTGCAAACAGAAACAGAACCAGAGGTGGAAATTGCAGGAGAAAATTCTTCACACTGTTGGAGAGGTCAGATGATCTGAAGGCAGCAAATAGCTGTAAAAATTGTCCTTTTCTTTAGGACAAAAAAGACCCAGCTGTGGAGTCAAAGGCAGAGATCTGGGTGTGAGTTTCAGTTTGCCACCAGGGTGTGTGGGAAAATTCAATCTGTCTGAATCTCAACTACCACTTCTGGCAATCAAACATGGTCCAGCATTTATCTTCCTTCACCAGGATATTTTGTTGATCAAATACATAAAATGCTTTGTAAGCCAGATAGGATTTGTTTCATTTTATAAAGGCTGCCAATGCAATATACTGAAAATGCGTTGACTTTTATACTGGGAATTTATTATGTGAAAAGCTTACAGTTCTGAGGCTGTGAAAATGTTCAAATCAAGGCATCATCAGAGACGCTGTCTCACCAAAGGTCGGCTGCTGGCAATCCTGGACATCTGCCATGTGGCAAGATGACGGCAGCTCTGCCAGTCTGGGTCTCTGCCTTCTCCTTCCCCAAGCTCAGCTGTGGGTGATCAGGCACATGGTTCTTCTCTCCCCTCTCTTCCAGGCCTCCTCTCTTCCAGCTTCTTGGGGTTTCTCTGTCTCTTTTTCTGACTCGCCTTTCTGTTTATAAAGGACTCCAGCAAGAGGACCAAGACCTGCCCTGGCTCATGCCTCACCGAAGCAATCCAATCAAAGTCCCCCCAATGCAATCCAATCCAATCCAAGTGTCCCACACCTTCAGGAATGGATTAGCTTAAGAACAGACTTTTCTAGGGTCCACAAAAGACAGAAACCAACTCAGGCTTTTACATTGGAAGAAATATATTGTTATTTTCATTCTTCTTCTTACTGCTTTCATTAAGGAATTAAAGATAGAAATGTGAGTGGGGTGCCTGAGAAAAACAGAATAGACATGGGTGCCAGCCTTTTGTTTCAGTGAGCCCAGAAGAAGAATTTATTTGTACAGTGGATCTACAGCTAAATGATCACTTACTACTGACTACAATTTACCATGTGAAAACACTTTCCCTTGCATGACTGCATCTAACTATTCAGCAATTCTATAAAGTTGATGAGACAGTAATTATATCTCCATTTTACAGGTGAGAAAATTGAGTAAATTCCAAGCTCTGTGCTTAACACCTAATGAGTTCTCCCTAGATATTAGCTGTTGGTAATATTGTTATATTGCTATTATTAATATTAATATCATGGCATTGAATGTCCATATAGCTTGAATATTTGCCTCACCTGAAGAGCAGTAATTATTATTACCTCTTACAATTAACCAAGCTTCTGATCTGTAAAATGGGGTTAATAGGGTCATTCTGTTTACCTTCAAAGGTAATTATCATGGTAAAGTCAGATGGCAAATTTAAAAATACATTCCATATTATCTTCAAATAAACGCAAATCACAGTAAGATCAATATCCTATGAGGAATATTTGTTACCTGGATTTCTTTGCACAAGAAAACATTAACTCTAAGAGATGAGCACAGTTTACATCATTAAATATCAAACTACAACAATACAGCCCACTAACTCTGTGCTTTATAAAGCTAACAGAAGGATTTGTTGAGAATGGTCATGTCCATCCACCATGGTTAGCACTGTATGCAGTTGCAAAGGTGAAGCACTGGGATCTGCTCTCCACTAAGCAACAAGTGATAACCATTCACCAGCCTGAGCAAGACACAGCTGAAGTCCAGCCTGTGGCCTCCTCTGCACTGGGATACCTGCTTCTTTCTAAGGATCCTGATTGTTTACTATAGATTGATCCCAAGTTCTTCTTGGGTGCCCCTCGGAAGGGCAGGGGATTCTACAGCCTTGTCTCTCTAGCTTCATTCCCATTCTGTTTTTGATGTTCTCTGAAATGCCAGTTCTGTGACGGAAGTATCCCCTGGCTATAACTTGGGGGAAATATTAAAGGTCCTTCGATGTGCAAACAGTTTTCCTGCTCAGGTGTGATCTGAATATGTGCCCTTCTTTAAGCCCAATGGTGCTAACTGGGCAGCATGCTTGAACATTCTCCTTTCTTCTGACAAGATAGAGCACAATATTCTTAAGTAATCTGTTTTTTCAGTTGACTGTGAACACATGTAGATAGATTTTCATTACTACACTTCTGCTCAGGCCTCTTTGATGGTGCTACCAGGAGAGGACCAAGCCTTGGGTTTTCATTCACTCTCCCTCTCTCACACCCGTTGCATGCTTATGTGTAAAGCACAGTGGCAAGATACAAAGCTAAAGGAAACATTGTTCTTTTCCTCAATCTAAAAAGGAGAGCTCATAGGAGAAGAAGACTGTTCCCTTCTAAAACTTCTGTACTCGGAAGGAAAACTATCTCTAAGCAATGTTTATAGCATACCTGTGAGGCTGTTTTTAATATAAAAGTCTTTCATTTAGCTCTTGCATAGAAGCCACCCACTTTTCTCAATGGAGAAATATCAATGTCATGCAGCTGAACTACCAAACACATTTAGATTGAATCAGCATAGAGTCACCAAAGCTAAATGAGTCCCAAGCTCTATTCCTAATTAGTTACCTCCCGATCATTTACCCATCAGAAGATCATTGGATTTGTTGAAGCAAATACACAATTCAATTCCTGACTATAGAGCCAGATGGACCTGTGCTTAAATTGCAGCTCTGCCCATTACAGTAGTACTTACTTGGTCAACTCATTTAACTCTTCTTCATCTCCATTTCCTTATTTGCAAATAGGTTTAGAAATACTTATGCCATAGATTGTTGGGAGGACTTAATGGTTCCATGTGGAAAACACTTTGTGACATTCTTGCACCAAATGAATTGTATCAGGAGCCTCCCTTACAGAATGCGGATTGAATGAGGTCTTAGGTTTAAACATGTAAGGCTCTTAGACAGGGAAAAATCTGCTCTATTACTGACCAGAAAAGTGGGGCCCATCAACTTCAAATAACATATTTAAGATTGCACAGCTATTCCATCAGTGGAAGGACTATAACCCAAATCAACTAATGTTCTGAAGCCAATGCTCCTTTCACTAAAACAGAGTTCTGTAATATTAAATGGAAAGCTGGTTAACTATAGCACCCCACATTTTAAATTTTCTAAAAAAGCTCAAGCTTTGAAAGTGCCTGCTGCTACTACTGTCTATGGAATATTATTCTCAGGGTTTTTATACTTCTAGGGATTGCTACTGTTATAACACTATCACCTTCCTTCTCTCCCATTTGTAAAAAGGAGGAAAACCATTCAAGTAGGATTTTAAAAATTTGTTCTTACAATTTCTTACAATTTATTTTGGTAATTGATGCATATTCTGCTTATATTCATTCAGTGTTTAAATGTCTACTCTGACCATTTCACATTCTTAGGCATTAAAGGAGTAGTACAATGAGGGTAGGGTTGCATGGTGGGGTGACCAGATATCCTGGTTGGCCCAGCATGAGTTCAGTTTATGCATCTTTATGCATCTTTTCCAGACATGATTATCAATTGTTTCCTTTCACTCTCAAAAATTATATTCTCACTCCATGGATAAGGCAAAGGGCAGACACTCCATGTGGAAGATTCCACTTGGATGCAAGGAAGGGACAGGTGTGGCTGGGTAGGAGACAGAAGAGCAGAACTGTGAGAATTGGGGTTGACAATCAGGTGGACAAGTGATTTGTCAATACAGCTTGGAGCTTGGGAATGACCTTAGCTGCTGAAGGATGAAAGAACCTGGGATTTTTTCTTCTTCCCTCTTCCATTCACCCATACTAGAGTTTTCACTTTCTAGCCACCCAAATTCCACATTGAAAACAATAGCAATTTCTTGAAGACTAGGGAGGAAATGAAAGATGATCAGATGCAGACCCGGCAATATATTTTCAATTTGTTGTTTTAAGTAGCAAATCCTTGTCAACAGAAAAAGAGAAATCACAAAAAGATATTCAAAGTCTAATTACAGCAATAGTTTGTGGCCTTGAATTTGGCAAGGTGACAGTGCAGATGGAATGAAGATGAGGTCCCCGTGCCAACTTTCTTTTCCTCTGTGCATGCAATTTACTGTGCTGCCTGCAGAGCTCCCAGGATTAGCAGCAGTATCAGTTTACTCATTTGCAATAGTGACAGAAAGCCTTTTAGAATGAAGGGTAGGTCAGCTGGGGGCACTCTTCCCTCCATGATCAGGTAGGGAAATAACAAACCAAGATAAAGAGATTTTAAAGCAATCATTTTGGAGTTTCAGTGAAGGCTTCTTTATCCTCTTTAATGTGAATTTCAGGCCTTCCCTCTTGAACAATTTTATTGTGCTCAGTCTAATATGAACTGGAACAGGTATGACTGCTATGTTTTCCAACACGTGTGCATATGCTTTATTTAAGGCTACCTATAAACAAAGGATAAACAAACGTTCGTATGAATACAATTTCAGAAGTGTTGGGAAGTCCTACATTTGCCTTCTCTCCCCTTCCCTTTAGCTTCTTATAGATGTTTTAAAAGTATAACTCCTTATTCTTCTTAACCTAGAGTAAATGGGGTGTCATTATCCCATTGTAGAAAAGGCGATGGGGAGGCCTAGAGACTGAGAGAAATGTGCTTTTGGTAACACTGTTCTCAGTCAGATTTACCCTCCCACTGACTTTAAACATGTATCCCTTAATAGGCTCTAACTCATGAACACATTGGGTGAAGAAATATGCCTTCATCTACTCCTTAATGTGAGTGGATTTGTCCCTAGCCTTTCCTATCATCAGATTTAAGGCTTTTCATAGATATCACAGCAGAGAGCATGGGAGGAAAAGAGGAAGTAAAATTGGCCTTCATGGACAGAGCACTGACTTTGGCATCAAGTAGTCCCAAATTCAAACTTGATGCTGCCCCCCTTATGAGCTTGGCCACACAGGAGAAATCTCGTTGTGGTTGTTCTCTTTTAACATCTCTGTGCCTCCGTAAACTGAGACTGGTATGGTTAGTAACCTGAGGATTTAATGAACTTGTTGCATAAAAAATTGTTCAGTAAAGTGCAGCTGTATCACTTTTGCCTTTTCCTTCTACCTTACTTCAGCACACATTTTTGCTTCCAGAAGTTTTAAAGTTTGGAACTTGCTAATTCCAAATGTGAGCAAAGCTCATATTCATATAAAGGCTACAGAAGGAGGGAGAATGGGAGATGAAGGAGAAATTGCTCTTTGGAGCTTGGATTTATCTTTAAAAGCCTGTATGCTTGCAGATGCCATGGAGATGAGCTCTTTATACTTGGTCTGATAAATAGAAACAATTTTACTAGAATCATTCAATATGCAAACACTTTAAAAATAAGCAAGAGCCGTTACGCCTTTAAATATATCTGTGCTTGACAGTCTGCCTAATATTTCACGATTTAATTAGTAATATCATTTCCCTGGACTTAAGGTTATCAATCATGTAGCAGTTATTTCATTTCTGGCTGTCTAAATATAGCTGGATGAGGTTCTGGCATTGTTCCCTTTGCAGAGACGAGTGAGAACTTTCAAGGAGAGAATGGCGGCAGGAGGAAAATGAGACCACTGTACATAACGAGCCACAAATGAGACCCACCACGCAATTCCATCTCTCCGCAGCTATTTAGCATTTCCTCTTTTCCCATCATGAATTATCCTACATGGAACCTCTAGTAGAAAGCTTACAAAAGGGCTGTTGAGAAAAAATGAACATACAAAAGCCAATTAATCTAATTAATGGTGGTGATAGCACCATGCATCTGTCTACTACAGCTCACAGCAGGCACCTCTACAAACGTGATTTTACTTAACCTCGTTTAATTAGCGCTAAGTGCTAAACTGTTTGGTACACACTATGAAACTCAGCTGATGTTCCTATAAGGGAAAGATCAACGTGGGCTGCAGTCATAGGGAAGGCTTCAGGTCTTGATGTGGGTTGGATAAGGTTGGTGGAATGGGATAGTTTGGGTGAGGCTGGAAAGGAGGCAATTCGTTAGCTTGTGATTCAAAATGCGTCAACATTTTTCCAACTAAAAACTCTCTTTAAGCTAACGCAGCATTGAACCACAAAGATGTGTGCTTTTCCTTTGGCATCTCTCGTGAATCAAGATAAAAGTGTTGGAAACCAGACGTAAGCAGTAATCTCTTTGTGAAGACATACCAATCATGATCAGCTTTCTTTCCTGCAGCCCAACAACCGTGGCTATGCTGACTTCAGTGAAACCAAAACACAGAGAAAGGAGAAAGCCTCTGACATAGCTCAAGAAGGAAAATAAGCATGGAAAACAGAGAAGGGAGGTGTACACATGTGTGCTAGAAGACCAACTGGGGCAGAAGCCTTGCACTTTTTCTTCAGTTTGCCTTGGTGAAACGTGCTTTAAATGCTCAGTCTTACTGACTGCAGAACTAGTTAAGGCATTCACAGAAGGCTTGTGAGGAATTTATCTGAGTTAATTCTAAGCAAAACCATCAGTGTGTGTTTGTGTGTGTCTTGGGAGAGACACTCTATCAATAGCTTCCATCCTTTGAGGATAACTGTTGCCAGCAAGAGAGGAGGACAAGACTAGGAACATGCTGAATGGCCTTTGTAACCCAAATGACACAGATGAACAATTATTATGACACTATGATTAATAACTATAGCTTTATAACCCCAAAATCTATCTCTATCCTCTTAAACCACACCAACGGTAGAAGACTTAACCCAGAAACATACCCAACTTAAAAAAAAAAGAACGTCTTTAAGAAGCAAGACCAGAGCAAAGAAAATTGCACCCCCAGGGACTACTTTGAGGTTGTATAACAAGATACAGAACAAGTTTGTCACTAGATAGCTGGCATCTACTTTTCTTTTACATCAGACCTCTATTCTGACTCTCTCACATACACCCCACGCTGTTTTTTTTCTATTCACATCCTTTCCACTGACTACACTGCAGTGATTGAAAACTTGCCTGGAAGTCCTCAAGTTTGTATTCTTGTCAGGTCTACCCTTACCTGATCTGGTTGGTGGTCTTGGGTAGGTTGAGTAACTGTTCTGCCTTCAGATTTCTTCCTGCCAAAATCAGCCAGTTAGAACCAGCAGTTCCTGAACTCTTTATGCTTCTAGTTTTCCAGAAGATGATAGATACTTTCCCTTTCTCCAAGTCTATTCATATTCTCTCCATCTTTCAGGATACAGCTTATGCATCAATTCCTTCAAGATGACTCATGCAGACATGGCTTCTTTCCTTCCCTCTCCTATCAAGTTCCATGCTCCAAGGAAGCCAGACCATGTCTCTAGTTCACCTTTGTATTTTCCCTTTGACATCTTCTCTACTCATACTTCAAAAAGCCGATCACTTTTTTTGCCTCTTTGTCTTTCCTAGCTTAGCCTTGGCTCTGAGAAGTGATAACCAGAAGTGAGCCTGGCTGAGGGTCACCTTTTCTTTGCTGCCATAGCATCCTCATGCCAGCCTTATCATCAGATACCACTTCTTGCCCCTATGCCATGCAGTGTCTATCACGTCCATCAGACTCTGTCATCCACTGGCAGGTACTCTACCCCCAGATCCATGCCTTGGAGTAACCAATGCTAAAGTAACTAGTAATTGTGTTACTGCAAAATAATAAATTGTTATTAATATATGAAAATTATGAAATATATGTAAATATTGAAATAATAAATTATCCCCTGATGAACACAGTAGTGGTTTCTTTCCTTCCTGTCTGTTCACTGTAGTTTTTGCCCCTACACTCTGAGTTTCATAATTTATTTTTTTAATGCTATATGGTAATCTTTCCTAAATTATTCTTGTACATAGCACAGCACCACCCACATAGAATCTGACTGGTAAATTTGTTTAAATGAAATTTCCTGTCAGTCATTTAGACCCACCGTGTTATAAACAACATTTTTAAACCTAAACAGTGTTTTGTTTTTACTGGTTTGAATAGGATTGATTTGCTCAATCAAAACAGGCAATTCGTACTAAGAACCTACCATTTGCCATGGATTGTTCTAAGGATGAGTTGTACAACAGCAGGTCAGAAAGGAAGCTACCTGTAATGATGGACTACCTAATTGGAAAATGGAGACAATAAACGACTTGTCAAGAGCATAAGTAACGTGCAGACAATCCAATTAATAACTCCCGAGAGGACAATGACACAAGATTATATGATGAGATTGACTTGGGAGGTCCTTGTACTCCGAGTGCTCAGAGAAACTCTCTGGAAAGATTGCACTGCACACGAGACAGGAATGGCTTGAAGCCAGCTTGGCAAAGATATTGGAACTGATGGTCCAGGCAGAGGGAAAAAGAAGTGCAAAGACCCTAAAGAACTTGGCCTCGAGCAGATGTAACTCAGTGGTTGAGCACCTGCTTCCCATGTGCAAGGTCCTGGGTTCAATCCCCAACTGTACCTCCTAAAAATAATTTAAAAAAGAATCTAGCCTGCTGGGCAATCAGAAGGAAGGCCAATGTGCCTCGATGTAGCCACTGGTGAGATAGAAGTCACTCTGGCATTTTTCATTCTCCCAGGTCCTAGGCAGTTTTGTGTGAGTGAAAGAACATGTGACGTCAACCTGGATCAAATCATTCCTACACCACGAAATAGTATATGACCTTGAACAAATGATGTGGCCTGTCTGGACTTCAATTTCCTTCTCTAAAATAAGGATAAGATTTTTACCATGTAGCCTCTTTTAAAGAATAAGTGACATATGCATGCAAATAGCCAGCCATTTAGCAAATGTTGCTTCTCCTCCTCTCCCTTATCTTCCCTTAAATGTCACATGGCAGGTTTTCACATGTGCTATAGCAGGTAGCTTGGATTAAGAGGCATGAGCTGTTACCAGAAAGCTATTTTTCCTTGACTTTTCACTACCCTTACTTCCCTCTGAGATATTTTCTCTATGTTCTGTCTAATGCCCAGAGTTTCCACAAGCAGATTTCAGTCAAGATGGTTTACAACGTGGACTGGCTTACTGTCATGTCACCTCTGTACTGGACAATGAGGCTCAATATTCGTGAGTCATCTTTACTATCCCTTCAATCAACCCGGTGCCAGAGGTGTCCTCTAGAAGGGACATGTCTAAAAATGGCTTGTCAGCTCTTCTAAACTGAATGCAGGACATGTAAACTTAACACACATAGCAACCTGAGGCAAACATTGTGGCTTTTGTGCCTCTTCAGTTATAAAAATAATGACAGATGTACACCTGGCTTTTAAATGCATATGGATATATCTGTATCTATATTTCAAATGCATATGGGAGGGAGGAAAAAACCATATTAATTGGGTTTATATATTTTCATATAAATCTCTACACACATTTTACATGCAAATAGATAGATGATAGATAGATAGATAGATAGATAGATTTTAAATTCTTTCTTGCACGTACATGATCTTCCCTTTTGTAACTTATCTTGGAAAAACTTAAAGAGAAATGCTATTAAGGTAAAACAGTCTTCTCTTTTCCTAGAAAAGATGTGGACCAAAGATAGTGGAAGGTCAAGGAGAACATATAACTGTCATTATTCATGAATGGCGTGGCTGTACATATAGAAAGTCAGAAACAATTCACAGATTAATTACTAAGATTAATGAATTTCACAAGACTGATGGGCTCAAGGTCCACATATTAAAATTAGTTTATTTCTGCATCCTTTCAAAAAACCATTAGAAAATTATACTTAAGATATAAATTATAATAGTATAAAACAAAACCCCTAAGAATAAGCTTTGTAACTATTAAGCAAAAGAAGTAGTCTCCTGCATGGAAAATTCTAAAATATTATTGAGAGAAGTTTAATAAAATAAGACTTAAATAAATGAAAAGGGAAAGATAGACCATATTCAGTGTCCCTTAGACCTTGAATCAGTGGAAGAAAGGTGCTTCATGGTTGAGACACAGTCCAGGGTCCAAGATGGACATCCATGTTCAAGAAGAACCTGGTATTAGGAGCCCAACTGGGAAAGCAATGTCCTTAAGAACTAAGAAAAATGATATCTACAAGCAACAAGCCAAAAGGAGTGGTTTGCAAGGTGATCCTTGTGAGTATTGGGGAAAAGAAGCCAGCCAGTGAAGAAAAGAGTATTGCTTTGATCTTTTAGGTTGACACCTGGACAAACAAGGTGCAAAAAAAGTCTGAAAGAAATGCAACAGTTTCTGTTTTTGCCTTCAAGGAGTTTAATATTTGCACATGAAACACCCATGATTATGTTCAGAGCTGCACAGGAGATTCCAGCAAACTTACATGGATGGGAAACTATCCTGCTTTGTGCAGCAGGAATCACTACAAATGCTTTTGCCCATCAGGGACATATCCCACGGTAGAGGTGGGAAGGGCCTGGCCAGCACTTGTTGGTGTCTATATTGAACTACTTACAAAATGAGGGAGAACTTCTCACTGAGCCTTTGAATTTGGAGAAATTGTGAAGTCAGGAATGAAAGCTGTTATTTTGATGGGAGACCCACTGTATTTTCAATGCAGAGAAGGGCTGGACAACAAGAACACGGTGTCCAAGAAATTTTTATGATAACCCCAATGTATCATTCCATCTTAAGGCCTTGGATGTTTGACTGCTCAGTGTTTCCCCCTGCGGCTGCCCTTCTGGTTTTGATTCAGTCGTGTTGCAGTTTCTTCATGATGGCCATGTTTAGTTATCCACACTGCTCCTGGAGCCTGAAGTGAAGGTACAAAAGATTTGGGTTTCTAGGAGAGATGGATAATTCTGTGCTCCGTGTATTGTCGAATACATACTCTAAAAGACTCATGTTCATCAGTATGCAAATGAAAATGGGCCCAGAAACAATGTCAGAATCAATCACAATGTGCTGAAAAACTATGAAACAGCCTAACCACCCTGTCCTAGGCAGAAAGCAGACTGCAGTGTAGACAGAATCACAATCGACTGGTATAATTTCACTTTATACAGCCACATTTTGGCCTGTTTACCTAACTGGCCTCCAGCAGTTACAGGAACCCCAAATCACCCCAAACTCTCAATAGTTCTCACTCTTTTTTGCGTGTTCTTCCTTTGTTCTCTGTGGCCTTTCCCAAGTGTGTATGGAATTTGCCCAAATTTCATTTCACTTTGTGATTGTCTTCCAGCCAGATAATAACAGGCATCTGATCAAGGGTTTAGTTAAGTGCTCCATCCAGCAGTATGTATGCAACATAAATTATTCATGCAGCACCACCCTGGACAAATCGCTCTTTGATTATGCAGTCATTTTTCAGTCCATTCATTTACCAGACAAGTAGAGATCACGGAAGATCAGAGGAGCTGCACTTGGGAATGGATAATGAACTTGGGCTCTTCACCTACTCTTTGTCCTCGTCTCCCCTTTCTGCTGGTGAGTTCTCTATCAAGGACTTCTGGGAAGATCAAATGAGGTAATAGATGTGAATGTCCTTTGGAATGGGAGATGTACTGAATAAATTCAGGCCATTGTCTTTGGGAGCTATACTCTTCTAGTGGAAAACTTTGGGTCACTGGCCTTTAAATGCCAACCAGTGATATTAGGAAACGTGAGCTACCTGAGCATCTTTTTCACTGTCTCTAAAGTGATGATACAAATAGCCATCATTCTGGATAGGGAAGGAGGAGGAAATGCAATCCTGTGTGAGATATACCAGCTCAAGCCTTGCCTCCCATGGGTATTCAATAAAACAGTCTTCTCTGTCCAATTGTCCTTGATTGATCTTGCTCAATTGACAGCATCATGAATATCAACATCATTTTTGTTTTGGCTTGCCTTTTGAAATTTTATTGTGGTAAATATATACAACATAAATTCTGCCAGTTTAACCATTATTAAATATACCATTCATTCAGTGGCACTAACTACATTTACAATGTTGTGCAAGCATCACTGTTATCTATTCCCAAAAATGTTCATCACCCCAAACAGAAACTCTGTAACCACTGAACAGTAATTCCCCATTCCTCCCTCTCCCAGCCCCTGGTAACCTCTAATCTACATTTTGTCTCTATGGATTTTCCTATTATAGGTATTTCATATAAGTGAACAACTACAATAATTGATTGTGGGTATATAATATGGTATGGCCACGATGGGAAACAGTTTGTCAGTTCCTCAAAAGGTGAAACATAGATTTACCATATGATCTGATGACTATACTCTTGGGTATATACATGAAAGAATTGAAAGTAGGAACTAAAGGAGATATTTGCAAACTGATGTTATAGCATCATTATTCACAATTGCCAAAAGTCAGAATCAACCCAAGTGACCATCAATGGTAGACTGAATAAACAAAATGTGATGTATCCATGGAATGAAATATTATTAAGCCATGGAAAGGAATGAATTTCTGATACATGTTGCCATATGAACAAACCTTGAAAAAATGCCATGTAAAATAAGTGAGGCACAAAAGGACAAATATTGGATTTTTTGTATGCTCCATTTGGTTTTTGCCTGTTTTTTTTTTAATATGCAGATGTGCTTGGCTACCAACTAGATTCTAAGCTCTGGAAAGTCAAGTCTTCTTGATTGCTTTAGCTCCCTTTCTTCCCAGGACCAAACCTAGTGCCAAATACATTCATGTGAGTTCAACAACTGTAACAGTCCAGTGGTAAGATTAAAAGATGCAACCCCATTCAGTATTTTCCTAATCTTTGCATATACTCCCCCACACATGAATATCACACCCTGTACTGAGGACAAAGGGGTAGTCCATGCATATGTCTACGTGATTTAAAGGGAAGATAACACAGACTGGTATAGATGCATTCACTGAGCAATCTCGGCCTGAAGAGGTATTCCACAGATGACCGGACTAGTTGGAGCAAGTAAACAAAAAATAGGTTGATTCCTATACTCTGTACCTGTTCAGTATTCAGTTTTCTGAGTATCAACTGCAATGGTACTTTTGAACATTTATTTTAAATTCATATAGTTATGTCCTAAAAGTTACAGCCCTGAGTGAGATTGTTTGTCTTTCACCCAAATTACTTCCAGGGATGATGACATAATTTGAGGAGCTCAGTGCAAAATAAAAATGTGGGGTCCTTCGTTCAAAGGCAAGACAAAAGTTCTATGGAAAGTGCTAATATATATAGGTATATATGTGTGTGTATATTTATATACATGTATATATGTATATGTGTGTGTGCATTTTTCCCTTTTCTTTCCTGAGCTCTCCCTTGACCTGTCATGGTTTTATTTTTATTTGCTATTTAGTGTCGCACTCTGTCAAGCAAGGGGATGCTCACTGAGTGCAGGCAGATCCCCACGGTGCCCAGGGGCCCTCACCTGTGACTTGGCAAATGCAGGAGGGGTGAACACCTGTGGCCAGCTGTTAATTCCTCCTGTCACCGTTGTACCAATGCTCCATTCCCTGGCTGGGGATGAGGAAGTTGATCGCCTCTTCCTACAAGCTTGCGCCACAACACCTGGTGGCTGGGTAACCCCCAAGGGATTGCAATCTGGATGGCCGGGATTCAGTACCTGCATTATGGGTGGACAAGGGGCTTGTCCCCACTGAGTTACCTACCTAATATGTTGTGGTGCTTCTAGGCTGGGGTAGGGGCTGCTGTTGTCTTTGTGCTTACAGATGCTGCTATGTACATGTATTTGTCCCTAATGCTATCCAAGTATGTACTCAAGCCCTGAAAGGAGTGGGGGTGACAGTTTTTGCTGGAAGGGCACTGACAGACCAGTAGATCGAGAAGCTGGTGGCTGAAAACCTACCCATGAGCCAAAGCTTTAAGCCCTGGTACATACTGCCATTGGGCTTCACTTAAAAAGCACTAGGTCAAAGGTAAAATTATTAATAATTTCAAGATGATGACTGTAGAGTTTTAAATGCTTCTGTATTTGGGATCCTGCCTGCTCATCTTGCATGCCCATGAAACCAACCCTGGTAAAACTCACTTTGCTATACTTTCTGGGATCTCCTTGCTTGCTGTCAGAATATAAGCTATTAGCTAATACATCCTACCTCCCAAATTCTAATTTATGCATTTAATGTGCTGGTGGCTTAATAATAATCTGGTTTGTGGGAGTTGTATGTACACGGTAAAGGCCTGAGAGCCTAAAGAAATCTCCTGTAAAAGATATGAACTTAATTTGGAGAAAATATTTTCTGAATAATTTTGTTTTCTGAAAAGTAGTAAGAATATCCCTTCCCTGTTGGTACTATAGAGACAATTCTCTACATAGAAAGTATTACAGGGACCGGCCGTATAGCCCAGTGGATAGAGCGCCGGTATACCACATGGGAGGCCCCGGGTTCGGTTCCTGGGGACCTCTCCTAGTGGGCAGACTGCCTTGAGAAGGGCAAGCCGCCATGAGCGGGCAGAGCTGCCGTGGGCAGGGCAAAAAGCTGCCACGGACAGGGCAAAGCCGCCAC
>PVKH010019213.1:0-14917 GCA_004027955.1 Chaetophractus vellerosus
AAATAAAAAATCTTTAAAAAAAAACAAAAACAAACAAACAACAAGCAAACAAATGAAAAAAAACCAACTCAGAGGAGCTGATGTGGCTCAGTGGTTGAGTGCCGGCTTCCCACATTCGAGGTCCCACGTTCAATCCCTGGCCCCAGTACCCTCCCCCCCCCAAAAAAATTGCTATGAACAATTGTGGTAGCTAAGTTCATGTGTCAGCTTAGCTGGGTTATGGTGTCCAGTTGTTTGGTCAAGAGCACTGGCCTGATTGTTACTGTATTTTGTGGATTTAAACCATCAGTAAGTTGATTGCATCTATGACTGATTGCATCTACAATCAAATAAGGAGATTGCCTGCAGCAATGAGAGATGTCTCATTGAATGAGGTGAAGGCATTAAATGAAGAACTGACAATTTCAGCAGTCAGAAAGAAGAATTTCTATCTCTACTTCACCAGCCAGTTTCTCTTGGGGAATCATCTAAACTTTCAATGGAGCTCTTAACTTGGGACCTGCCCTACTGTACTCAGACTTGCTAGTCCCCATGGATGCCTGAGCCAATTCCTATAATAAATCTCATAATATTTATATTTATATGTTCTGTCAGTTCTTTCTCTCTGGAGAACACTGACTAATACAACAATAGAGTATAAGTTTGAGGTTAATTCCTTTTTATTTTTAGACTAGGAAAGAATCAACGTTCCTCAAATAATAATTTTACTGTCATCCTTTGCATAGTGATAGGCTTCCTTAGGTAGGAAAGAAAGGAGCTGGAGTTACAACTATCTTGCCACAATTTGCACATGTCACAGGTACTCCCATGGGGTGTGTCCTTTATATAAATGGCATCTCCCGTAAGTGCTGTGCTAGGGGAAAAAATGGCAAACTGCTATAATGCATACGATCCTGTCATTAATTTCATAAGTATATGGTTGCTCATATATAACATCTTGTTGGTACTTGATGTGGAATAGCAATAGCTGATCTTAATAACAAAGCTGCAAGGTAAAACCGATGCAATTTTTAAACATTTTTCCCTATTCACTGGGATAGAATGTTTATTATCCATTGATTTTTAAAAAATTGAATTGCCAAGTGCAGCCCTTGATTGTGTCTCCCCCAAAAAGAAAGTGAATTCTCAGTGTCTGAGATCTCCAACAGTGGAAATTATAACCTGCCAGGACCCTGCCATCTTGCCCAAAGTACATATTCTCCAATAAATAGGCCCTCCCTCCTCTGACATCACTGACGATGGCAGATCTCCAAAGAGAAGAGAAGGGCCAGCTAAAAATAGACAGTTTTAGGAAAATTCTATGGTTAATCAGATAACTGCTATCTGAATCATGCAGAGATCAAAACATTTTAAAGAGCAAAAACAGTCATTCACAAAAGAAAGCTCAGTTATCTAATTCATGTTATATTTACTAAAAAGTAGGACTTCAAAAATCATCTATGTTGGACATTCTACTATAAATGAAATTCTATTCTTATGCTGTTTTACTTACTTACTTTAGGAATGTGACTAGCCAAAGAATTCAGGAAAATGTTATACATAGTGGATTATTCCTTGTGATCTAATATAAAGTCATTAATTTCTAAACATTTATCGCAGTTATTCTAGGTGGAAAAAATACAGATGTCTCTTTCAAAAAACATTTTGAGGGGCCGGCTGTATAGCCCAGTGGATAGGGCGCCGGTTTACCACATGGGAGGCCCTGGGTTCAGTCCCCGGGGCCTCTCCTGGCAGGTGGACCGCTTGAGAAGGCAAAGCCACTGTGGGTGGGGCAGAGCCACTGTGGGCAGGGCAAAAGCCACCATGGGCAGAGCAGAGCCGCCCGCAAGCGGGGCAAGCCACCCACGAATGGGCAAGGCCACCGCTCATGGGTGAAGCTGACTCGGTGCGTCGCCACAGCGTGGGGGGGGGGCGGGGAGACAAAAAAAAAAACATTTTGAAGTAGTTTTATTTGTTATTTGCTCATATTTCCTTTGTAAAAGTAAAGGGGATATTCTTGATAATTCAGGAGTACAAAATGAGTGGTATATCAAGATTTGTCTTCTATCTGGGACAATTATTGCAAATCTTGGTAACTTTTCAGCTTACTACCTTTAATTTGTTCTATTCATTCTGCTTAATTTTTTTTAAATTTTTTTAATTTTTAAAGAAGATTTATATTACATAAATGTTAAATCAAAAATATAAAAATATAGGGGTATTTCCATATGCTCCACACCCTTCCCCTCCCACACTTTCCCACATTAACATCTTTCATTTAGTGTGGTACATTTGTTACAATTGAAGAATATGTATTGAAGCATTGCTACTAACCATGAACTATAGTTTACATTATAGTTTACACTTTGCCCTGCACAATTTTATAGGTTTTGACGAAATATATAATGGCCTGTATCCGTTATTGCAATGTCATGCAGGACAATTCCATTATCCCAAAAATGCCCCCATGTTATAACTATTCTTCCCTCTCCCTCCCCTCAGACCCTCTGGTGGCCACTGCCTTTATATCAATGATAAAAGTTCTTCCATTACTGGAATAATAATAAGTCTACTTTAGTCCATTGCTGCATTTCCCCCTTAGGTTTCTTCATTCCTCAATCTTGAGGATTTGGGGATGGTGATACCCTCTCTGTCTCTGATTGAGAGTGGGGCTTTGATCCCATGGGGCAGATGGATGGAACTGTCTTTCTTGCAGTTGTGGATACTCTCTGATTTTTAGGATGGGTGTTGTCCATCAACATCTTTTTGTTAGTCATCCTGAGAGAGTCCAATGAACTGGAGGGTAGGTGTTGCAACACTGCTGAGATTCAGGGCTCAACCGGCATATGAACAGACCAAAGATTTAAGTCTCTGGAACGTATATTTAACAAGTATAGTGTAAATTATAGGTTCAAATAAAAGGGGTGGAAGACACATTTGTAGGGAAAATATGATTCTAACTCTATTACATGGGGGAGCATATATTCCAAAGAAGGCCCTCTGACAGGGTGCCAAGTTCCTGAGATTGTCTATCCTGCCTACAGTGTCTAGATACCTCTAATGCCCTCAGAAGCCCTGATGTTTGAGGCACTGTTTACTGTGGCAGTCAATGAAACCCTGCTGAGATGTGCATAAGCATAACTTCTGAAATTATCTCTGAACTCACTTTGAAATCCCTCAGCCATAAAGACTCATTTGTATTTAATATTTCCTCCTTTTGGTCAAGGTCTTTTTTCAGATGCATTGCTAGTTGTCACTTGGTAATAATCCCTTGATGCCATGGAGGCTCATCCCCAAGAGTCATGTCCCACACTGGGGTGAAGATAGTGCATTTATATGCTGAGTTTGGCTTAGAAAGAGGCTACATTTGAGCGACAAGAAGGCTTTCAGGAGGTAACTCCTAGGCAATATATAATATTAAGCTGAGTTTCAATTTCATGAGAAAAGGTTCATAACTAAAACCATCAAAATCAAGGGCCTGGCACAATGGTCTGTCCTCCTTTGCTAGGCACTGCCTGTGTACGCAGGGGGATTCTTGCGGTTCTATTAGAGAATGTAACAGGACTTCCCAGGATGGAATTCAATATTCTTTCGGTTATTGTATGGGACTCCACCCACAAAGACAATGCCCCATGACCACTTGAAGATATTCATATGCCATAGAGACATGGCCCAGGTGCACCCTTACCCATGCCCCATCACATCCCCCATCACTGACACCCTGCACCAGTGATCCTCCCCTGCCACAGTTGTGACCTTTCTGCAATCCAAAGCCTCTCCAAAGACAAAGACACATACACAAAAAAAACAAACAAATAAAAATAATAATAAAATAAAATAATAATAAACAAATAAAATTAAAAAATAAAAAAATTTCATTGTGTTTTTCATCACTGTAAGATCTGTTATCTTTTATGTACAGTGATAATTTCTTTCATATGTTCCCCTAGTGTCTTTTTTTTCCTTTATCTTCAAAGAAGCTTTAGATTACATAGAAGTCACATAGAAAATATAGGAGATTCCCATATACCCAACCCCCTCCCCCTCTCCCACACTCCCTTATTAATAACATTTTACATGTATATGGTACATTTGTTACAATTGATGTATAAATATTGAAGCATTGCTACTAACTATGGTTGATGGTTTACATTTTCATTTACATTTTGCACCATAAACTTTTATAGGTTTTGATAAGATTTAAAATGGCTGTTATCCATCATTGCAAGATCATGCAGAACAATTCCAATGCCCTAAAAATACCCTATGTTTCATCTATTGTATTCTTCCCCCCCCCTTCCCTCAGAAACCTATGGTAACCACTAAATTTCAATTTTTGAAGAATAAGGTTCATAGTTACATGCAATAATATTGAGAGCTTAACATATTGGTCTGTTTTCTTTTATTAGGCACTGCCTATGTTCTCGAGAGATCCTTGTCCCTCTAATTGAGCACATAGCCAGACTCCCCAGGAAGGGAGTTTAATATTTTCTTGGTTATTGTGTGGATCTCCACCCACAGAGATAACACACTATGACAAGATGAACACTTACATATTCCATAGAGGCATGCCCCCAAGTTTACCCTATCCCACATATCCCCCCACACCCAACATCCTGCACCAGTAACCCTCCCCTGCCATATTTGTCAAAAAAACATTCCCACCATTTAGTTTTAACCACAACCTGCAAATCCCCAGAGTTCACCTGCTCCTTCCTTCAACCTTCCCCCCAGTTCCATGTGAGTCCAACCCAGCCCCACCCCCACTTCCCCTCACATTCCTACACCATCGAACCCAATAACATCACTGCAACACTATCACCCCTACCCATTGCCCAGCCACCCCCTTCCACCTTATCACAGATTTTTCTCATATTGAGCATCAGTTCACCACCCTCTACTCTCTTTCTGTCTTCTGATAGCCTATCTTCCAGACTCTAGCTCTGTGAGTCTGCTCAATTTGCTTAAGTCATGTCAGTGAGGTCCTGTAATATTTGTCCTTCAGTGCCTGGCTTGCTTCACTCAACAAAACGTCTTCAAGATTTATCCATGTTGTTCCATGTATTAATACTGCATTCTTTCTTACAGCTGAGTAATATTGCATTGTATGTATATACCACAATTTGCTTACCTACTCATCTGTTGATGGACACTTGGGTTGCTTCCAACTTTTGGCAATAGTGAATAATGCTGCTGTGAATATTGGTGTCCATATATCTGTTCATGTCCCTGCTTTCCATTCTTCTGGGTATACACCCAGTAGTGGGATTGCTGGATCAGATAGCAGTTCCATAGTTAGCTTCCTGAGGAACCACAAAATTGTCCTGCACAATGGCTGCACTATACTACATTTCCACCAGCAGTGGATGAGTGTTCCCTTTCCTCCACATCCTCTCTAACACTTGTAGTCCTGTTTTTTTAATAGCCGCCAGTCTAATAGGTATAAGATGATACCTCATGGTAGTTTTGATTTGCATTTCCTTAATAGCTAGTGATGTTGAGTATATTTTCATGTGCTTTTTAGCCATTTATATTTCTTATTTGGAAAAGCATCTATTCAAATCTTTGCCCATTTTTTAAATAGTTTGTCTTTTTATTTTTGAGATGTAAGATTTCTTTATATATGCGGGATATTAGTCCCTTCTTGGTTAAAAGGTTAAATATTTTTTTCCCGTTGATTAGGCTGCCTTTTCACTTTCTTAACAAACTCCTTTGAAGCACAAAAGTTTTTAATTTTGAGGAGGTCCCATTTATCTATTTTGTCTTTCATTGCTTGCACTTTGAGTGTAAAGTTTATGAAACCATATCCTACTACAAGATCTCATAGATGCTTCCTTACATTATCTTCTAGAAGCTTTATGGTCTCGGCTCTTATATTGAGGCCTTTGGTCCACGTCGAGTTAATTTTTGTATAGGGTGTGAGCTGATAATCCTCTCTCATTATTTTGGATATGTTTTTAAGCACCATTTGTTGAAGAGGCCATTCTGTCCCAGTTGAGTAGACTTCATGGCCTTGTCATATGTTAGTTGACCCCATATGCAAGGATTTATATTAGAACTCTCAGTTTGGCTCCATTGGTCAGTATGTCTATCCTTGTGCCAATACCATGCAGTTTTGACCACTGTAGCTTTGTAGTATGCTTTAAAGTCAAGTAGCATAATTCCTCCAATTTCATTTTTCTTTTTCATTATGTTTCTGGCTATTGGGCCCCTTGCCCTTCCAAATAAATTTCATACTTAGCTTTTCCAATTCAGAAAAAAATATTGTAATTTTTAGTGGGATTGCATCAAATCTGTAAATCAATTTGGTTAGGACAGACATTTTAATGATGTTTAGTCTTCCAATCCATGAACATGGAATATCCTTCCATTTATTTAGGTCTTCTTTGATTTCCTTTAACAATATTGTGTAGATCTCTGTGTTCAAGTCCTTTACATCTTTAGTTAAGTTTATTCCTAGATATTTGATTCTTTTAGTCGCTAGTGTAAATGGAATTTTTTTCATGGAATTTTTTTCATGACTTCCTCCTCAGATTGCTCATTATTGGTGTACAGAAATGCTACTGATTTGTGTGTGTTGAACTAATATCCTGCCTCTTTACTGAAGTTCTTTATCAGCTCTAGAAGCTTTGTTGTAGATTTCTCAAGGCACTTCTTCCTCTCCAATTCGGATGACTTTTATATCTTTTTCTTGCATAAGTGCTTGAGCAAGTACTTCTTTTATTTATATATATATATTTTTTAGGATACATTGATTACATAAATGTTACACAGAAATTTTAGGAGTACCCATTTGCCACCCTCCTACACCTCGCACAACCTCCCAAATATATATCCTTTATCAGTGTGGCACAATGCCTGTAATAGATACACACATTTTGGGGCTTTGCCATCAAGCATGGATCACAGTTCAGACTGTAGATCACCATCTCTCCCATACTTTCTGCATGATACATGATGATATAAAATGGCCTATATCCTCCATTGCAACATCACCCAGCACAATTCCCAAGTCCCAAAAAAAGCCCCCATATTACAATTGCCCTTCCCTCTCCCTGCCCCCAAAGCATCCAGTGGCCCCTGGCTCCACATAATTTTGTAATTTCTTCCATTGCATGAATCACAAGTCTATAACAGGACATCAATAAGTCCATTCTAGTCCATAGTTCTTCCCCCAATCCCGAGGAGTCTGGGATGGTGATGGCCCCTCCACCACCAAGTGAGGGAGGGCTTATATCCCATGGATACGATGGAAGAGTTGTCCTTCCTGCAGCTGCAGGCTCTCTCCAATCCCCAGGATAGCCGTCATCGATCATCGTCTCCCCACTAGGTGTCCTGGGTGAATCCATTGAGTTGTAGAGTAGGGGTTGCAGGTCCACAGAACCTCTGGACCCAGTTGGCACATGGACAGCCCATAGGCTCTGGTCTCTGGAAATACACCTAAAACTCTGGCATCAAATATAGGTTTGAATAGAAGAGACCGATGGACCATGAGCAGTGAAGACATATTTCAGTCAGTCTCTGTCACTCTCAGGAGCAAGGATTCCAAATTAGGGCCCACTGGTAAGGCACCATACTTTGGGGCTATCTGCCCTGATATAGGACCTGGATATCTCCAAAGCCCTCAGGAGGCCCTCTGTTTGTGGTGATATCCATATTGGAAGCCTAGGAGATCCTACTAGGATCTGTATAAGTGTTACCTCTGGGTTGATCTCCTGACTCACTTTGAAGTCTCTTAGCCCTATGAACTCATTTGTCTTTACCATTTCCCCCTTTTATTCAGAGTCTTTTTCCAGTTGTTCTGCCCATTGGCATTTGTTAGTAATCCCTCGTTGCCAGGGAGGCCCCTCCCCCAGAGTCATGTCCCACGCTGGGAGGAAGGTAATGCATTCATATGCTGAGTTTGGCTTAGAGAGAGGCCACATTTGAGCAAAAAGGAGGTTCTCCAGAGGCAACTCTTAGGCACCCCTTAACACTAAGCTATTTCAATTTCAACAGCAATGATTCATAAGGCTAGTCATCAATAACAAGGGCCCATCAATGGATCAAGTACTTTGCTAGGCACTGTCTGTGTACTCGGGGGGATTCTTGCGTCTCTATTAGAGAATGTTACAGGACTTCCCAGGATGGAATTCAATATTCTTTCGGTTATTGTATGGGACTCCACCCACAAAGACAATGCTCCATGACCACTTGAAGATATTCATATGCCATAGAGACATGGCCCAGGTGCACCCTTACCCATGCCCCATCACATCCCCCATCACTGACACCCTGCACCAGTGATCCTCCCCTGCCACAGTTGCGACCTTTTTGCAACCCAAAACCTCCCCAAAGACAAAGACACATACACACAAAAACCAAACAAATAAAAATAATAATAAAATAAAATAATAATAATAAACAAATAAAATACAAAAATAAAAAAAATTTCATTGTGATTTTCATCACTGTAAGGTGAGGCAATTGTAGTCCCCCTCCACTCCTGGGTGCTGCTCTGTCTGGGACAGGAACAGAGAGAGAAAGAATATATACTTTCCAAAGCACTGGAGAAGATGAAGGCAAGAAAACATAGGCCATCGGCCTGGGGAAAAAAGGAAGAAAGTATTGTAAAACTATATTCAAATGATAAACAAATATATCAGTTCTAACAACAAATATATATGGAATGAATTTCCTATTTAAAAATCAAAGAATCAAATTGAATAATAAAATAATAATAAAATGTAAATGTATTTCTTAACTACCAGACAGGAAAACAAACAAAATGCAGCCCAATTCAACACATGTATGAGCTTGTAAGGACTCATTTAAAGCAAGGAGCAAGTGGTATACCAGTCATAGAAACAAATGATGAAGCCATTAGCCTCCCTGAAGGCATCTGACAGTCCTGAGTGGGCAATAGCTTGGGTTTTCATAGCCATGCTTGATAGCAAGAGATAAAGTTTTGAGGCTATATAAGCCATGGAGTCAGATCAGAGACTCCTTCATAAAGACAGTCCCCTCAAAGGGCTATATCTCATTAAAAGGGTAAAGACAGAAGGCAAAGAGAGTTGTCCATTTTAGCGTTGCCTTTAGTTGAAAGTAAGGGGGAAAATTTCTCCTATGAATTCCAGGCCACAGGCCAGTCCTCATGTTGACTGAAGTCTGAAATCATATTATCAAAACCTACAAGACAAGAATTTAATTTAAAATGGGTTGGTAGTGATGCCAAGGTATTGGTAGAAGCAAACAAAAACTGTCTCTGAATAAATATACTTTCACTCAGGCATCAAAGAGTTTCCATAGATAAAGTGCTAAGAAACATGGGTACAGCCAAATAACAAGAGGAAACAAGGCACCACGAATGAGCAGAATCCACAGAAATTCAGAAATTTGATTAGCCAGATACAGAATATAAAATGGATATTATTGATGTGATTGAGGAAAAATTTTAAAATGTGTATGAAGCAAACATAAAATGTATTTGAAAAAGTATCAAATGGAACTTCTAAAAGTGACAAACAGTAATTGAAATTAAAAGCTCTACTGGAGTATTAAATAGTCTATTATACTTAACTGAGGGAAAATTGGTTAACTGAAAGATATTTAGAAGAAACAATCCAGAATGAAGCCAAAAAAGGCAGAGATAGAAAACAAAAATAAAGATAAAATATAGGCAGAATAAGTGAAAAGGTCTAACATATGTCTAATTGGAGTTCTAGAATGACATGATAGAAAAACTGAAAGAGGGACAATATTCAAATTGATATGGCTGAGAATTTCCCACAATTAATTAAACATAGATCTAAAGGTTCAGAAAGCTAATGAATTCTTAGCAGAATAAATGAAAAAATCCATACCTGCTTACAAGTTTCAAAACTGGGATGTGAGAGCGATCTGGCTGCGATATCTGTCGCGCCATTAATCACCAGGGTTGATTCAGCTGATCTGGCTGGCTAGGCGGGTGTCCCCTTCCTCCCTCACCACTCCATGTGCGTCCCTCCCGAAGCTGTATGCTCGGTCGAAGAGGACGACCTTCCCCGCTAGAGGAGGACCATTCTTGGGTCAAGAGTATACGAGTAGCTGTGCTCCCCTGCTAGAACCTCCAAACAAGCTCTCAAAACTGTAGAACCTTAAAAGAAAAGAAAAGATATTAAAAGTAGCTGCAGAAAAAAGAGATGACTTAAAAAGAAACAACAATCAGAATGACAACAACAGAAACTTTAAGACCATGGAATATTATCTTCAATGTGCTAAGAGAAAGTAATTGTTAACCTGAAATTGCATGCCCAGAGAACCTATATTCCATGCATACAGATGCTGAAGTTAGTGGACCAAATGGAGCAGTGTATAAAAATAATAATAATACATGATGCCCAAGTTGGGTTGATCCCAGGAATACAAGAGTAATTTAACAATAGAAGATGTATTAATATATTCACCACATTAATAGATAAATACTAATACTCTATGTTCATTGTGGTGGTTTGAAGCTCTATGTATCCCAGAAAAACATGGTCTTAAATCTAATCCATTCTTGTGGGTGTGAACCCATTGTAAGTAGGATCATTTGATGAGGTTACTTCGACTAAGGTGTGAACCATCTCACTCAGGGTGGGTCTCAATCCTTTTACTGAAGTCCTTTATAAATGCAATGACTAGACAGAGAGTGAGAGAGACATTCTCATGGCCTCAAACTGTTAGCTAATAAATTCTTATAGTCTAAAGCCAGCCCATTTCATGACATCTGCTTTGAACGGCTTAGGAAACTAAAACAATCACATAATCAGAAAGAAAAAAAAAACCACTAGAAAAGAGTCTACAACAATTGTTTCATAAAAAATAAAACTAAACTAAAGATTTCACAGCAAACTAGAGTAGAATATCTTATCCTGATAAAATGCACCTACCAAAAACCAAATCAAGCATTGAAAACATTCATTTTAAAAACAGAAGCAAGACAGGGATCTTACAGGTGTGAAAATGGCAGATCTCAGAGGAAAGGGTTGTTGGTAGAGGAGATACCACAACAGTTGTCTACAGAGGATACTAATTTGAATCAGAATAAAGGAGAGACTCTGGAGGTAAAATAAAATTGAGGGGATTTTCCTCTGACAACTTTCCAATACCAATCAAAATAGATGTCAATATGATTTCATTGGGGGTGGAATAGATAAGAGAATGGGGACAGTAATGGCTACGGATCTTGGAAATTATTTCAGGGAAATTTACCCTGCTTACTTTATGGGGGTAAAACCTGGCTATAGGTAAACTCTGGTTCACTGATAGTAAATAGTATTATTTTAATAATCTTTCATCAACTGTAACAAATGTACCACACTAATGCAGCGTGCCAACAATAGGGGAGTATATGGGAACAATGTATTTTTTACATGATTTTTCTGTAAACCTACAACTTCTCTAATTTAAAAAAGGCTAAAAAAATAATAGGATATATTTCACAAGCCTGTGAATTGGGTGTTTTAAGTCAGGTAATCCACTTAAATTGCCTCACACAGTGCCTAGAACATAGACTCTCTCAATAAATGCTGGATACTACTGTTTTTTAAAAAGTAAAATTATAAAAAAGTGCTACCATCAGTTGCAACAAATGTCCCATACCAATGCAAGGTATTGATGGTAGGGTGGTATATGGGAAATCCCGTATGTTGTGCACGATTGTTCTGTAAATCCACAAGTTCTCTAATAATTTTTTTTTTAAGAAACGATGTTAGAGTTAGAAATAGTGATAGTAAACCTACTAAAGAAGAAAATGCTAAGTTAACTTATGTTTTAAAATGATGCATCTTTATCTATAAATATGTAGAATATTAAAGGGAAACTACAAATTTCTTTTTTTTTAATTAATTATTTATTTATTTTTTATATATCTATATACATTTTTAGGATACATTGATTACATAAATGTTACACAGAGACAAATTTCACTTTATTTATTTATTTTTTTAAAAGATTTATTTATTTTATTACATATCTCCCCTTCCCCCCGCTGCGGCGACACGCTGAGAGTGGTCACTGCGCAGGCGCGGCTTTCCCCGCTTGTGGGCGGTGTCTGCGTCCGTTCACGGCCGGCGCTTGCTTCAGTTCGCGGGTGGCTGGCTGTGCTCCATCCGCGGGTGACCTGCCCTGCCCGTGGCGGCTCTTGCCCTGTCCGTGGCAGCTTCTTGCCCTGCCCACGGCGGCTCTGGCCCGCCTATGGTGGCTTGCCATTCTCAAGGCGGTCTGCCCGCTAGGAGAGGTCCCCGGGAATCGAACCCGGAGCCTCCCATGTGGTATGCCAGCGCCCTATCCACTGGGCTATCGAGCCGGCCCCCCAAATTTCACTTTAAATAAAAGGAAAGCATCACCTGCAGTCAGCCTGAATATTGAAAACATCATCCTGGCTAGTTTTTATTCTTTAGAAAGGCAAACCCATAAAGTTGATAGAAGACATAATTTAGATCAGAATCATCAATTTTTTAGCTGACTTAATACTGTCTGGAAATATTCCATAATGAGTAAAACAGGTGGGAAGAAAGAATCTCATAAACATAATAAGGAAACAGACAAGATGTATAAGTGGTTGCTTAGAAATGGAAAATTAGTTGTACCACAAATTTTATAGGACCCTATAATGTGATGTCATCAAGAAGGAACTAAATGCATTTTTTAATGTATCAATGAAAGAATCATTGTAGGAACCCAGTGAGTCTACTCTATCCAACAGTACTACCTTTATACCTGGGAAAAAGGGGAGTTTTCTCTAGTACCCACACTTTGAAAGACTCTTTTCTGGCTTCCTCTGGTTATGCATCCACCATGGAGTGAGGAGTTTGCAAGACCCACCTGGCATCTGTGCTCCTTATCCTACGATCTTCAAGACCATGCACTCCCATTGACCAAATCCAACCAGAATTTTCTACAGAAATAGCCCTGAGCCTTCTTCCAGGGCATGCACGGTCTCTTCCTGGGGTCTGTCCTTCCAAGAACAAACCATGCTGCTGAAGTACACAAACCTATACTAAAGAGAGGGGCCAGTAATTGCTGTTGGAAGGAGGGGAAGAAAGAAAACAGTGTGGTAGAGCTTGAAGTGAGGGTTGGGATATCTAAACATATGCATAAGAGACTTGTGGCACACTTTGAGACAGAGCTGGGAGTGGGGAGTGGGGAGTGGGGAGAGAATGGGAGAGAGCTGGGGCCAAGAGAGTGCCTCTGAATGTTCTAAATCAAAAATTCTAAATTAAAAACTGAACTTCCGGGTGATATAATATTATATCTACCAAAAGAAAAAGGTAGACTACAGTCATCAAGACAATGTGGTACTGTCATAAAGACAAACATGTAAATCAATGAAAAAGAAGTGAGAGCCCAGAAATAAATACATTTACAGTCAACTAATTTTTGACAAAATGTGTCAAGAAATTGCAGTTAAAAAAAAAAGTCTTTTCAACACTGGGAATACTGAATAGTCATTTGTAAAAATACATCACACCATACTCAAAGGTTAACCAAAAATTGGCCTAAATGAAGAAATAAAGCTATAAAAAATATTAGAAGAAGTAATTAGGAGTAAATCTTTGTAATCTTGGGTTAGGCAGTGATTTCTTAGATATGACACCTGAAGCACAGGCAATAAAATAGAAAATTGATAAACTGGACTTAATCAAAATTTAAAAACTTTTGTGTGTCAACAAAGAAAGTAAAAAGACAATCCACAGGCTGGAAGGAAATATTTGTAAACCATACATTCAATAAGGAACTTGTGTCCAGAATATCTAAAGGACTCTCAAAACTCAACAGTGAAAAGATAAAAAATCCAGTTACAAAGTGGACAAAAGACATGAACAGATTTCACCAAAGAAGATATACAAATGGAAAATAAACACATGAAAAAATATTCAATATCATTAGCCACCATGAAATGCAAATTAAAACCACAATGAGCTATCACTACGCACCAATAAGAATGTCTAAAATAGAAAACAGTGAAAAAACAGTGGCAACCTCAAAGGCCGGCCAGGCTGAGGAGAGAAACAGGGTCACCCGTCCCTTGCTGGTGGAAATGTAAAATAGCACAGTCACTCTGGGAAACAATTTGCAGTTATCTTATAAAACTAAACATGCAATTACCATGTAACTCATCAAATGTGCACAAAGCAAAATACAGACAGTAGTGTACAGTAATATATAAATAATCTTCCATTAAGGGTAAAAAATATATACTAAGTGAGAAAAACTAGACAAAAGGTACTACATACTGCTTGGCTCCATCTATACAAAATAAATTAGAAAGATGGAAACAGAATAGTAGTTACGCATGGCAGGGGAAGCATAGAGGTATTGAGAGGTGATTATTGAGGGGTAGAGCTTTCTTTGTCTGTTTTATCATTATTGTTGTTATTATTATTGGAATAATGAAAATGTTCTAATAGTGATTGAAGTGATGAATACACAACTATATGATTATACCAAATACTATTGATTGTACACTTTGGATGGGTTCTTTATTAACATGTATCAATAAAATTGAATTTTTGAAAACTATGTTCACACAAAAAAACCTGTGCATGAATGTTTATAAAGCACTAGTGCAGGGGCCGGCTCGATAGCCCAGTGGATAGGGCGCCGGCATACCACATGGGAGGCCCTGGGTTCGGTTCCCGGGGACCTCTCTTAGCGGGCAGACCGCCTTGAGAATGGCAAGCCGCCATGGGCGGGCCAGAGCCGCCGTGGGCAGGGCAAAAAGCTGCCACAGACAGGGCAAAAGCCGCCATGGGCAGGGCAGGTCACCCGTGAATGGAGCGCAGCCAGCCACCCGCGAACTGAAGCAAGAGCCGGCCGTGAATAGAAGCAGAAGCCACCCACAAGCGGGGAAAGCCGCGCCTGCGCAGTGACCAAGTCTCGGCGCATCGCCGCAACGGGGGGGAAGGGGAGATATGTAATAAAATAAATAAAT
>PVKH010019214.1:0-14919 GCA_004027955.1 Chaetophractus vellerosus
CACCCATCTACATAGTCACACACAGGAATAAATTTCCTGGGCTCCACACACATAGAAACCCTCGGGCCTATCGTTACATATACACATTCACATGCACAAGCCATGCACCCTACCTGCTCAGCCTTTGTGTCTTTCTAGAATTGATATATATCATTTGCTATCCAAACTCAACTGTGAGTATGACTGTTGTCAGGAATCCAATTTCATTTACACTAGTGAGCAGTTCTATGGTAACATCTCCAGCTACTGGACAACATTCAGTTAAACACTGCCTAGTAAATCATAAATCATTACTGTGTGAAAGAATTCCTTCACAGAAGAGCAGGGAGTTAATCTTTACCTGCAGGGTTTTTTTTTTTTTTTCCTAAGTTCAAATCCTGCCTCTGTTTTTAAAAATTTTTATATTTATCTTTTCTTTAATTAATTATTTTTATTTTTAAAGAAGCTTTAGATTATATAAATGTTACATACAAAATATGAGGGATTCCCATATGTCCCACTCCCTCCCCCTCCCACACTTCCCCCCATCATCATCCCTCATTAGTATGGTACGTTTGTTACAGTTGATGAACACATATTGAAGCTTTGTTACTCCATGGATTACAGTTTACATTACAGTTTACACTCTATCCTGCACAATTTTGTAGGTTACGACAAAATATACAATGGCCTGTATCCGTCACTGCAATGTCACTCAGGACAATTCCAATGTCCCGAAAATTTCCCCACATTATACCTATTCTTCCCTTTCCCATCCCTCAGAACCTCTGGTGGCCACTGCCTTTATATCGATGATAAGAGTTCTTCCATTGCTAGAATAATATTAAGTCTATAGTAGAATAATCGTAAGTCTACTTTAGTCCATTGTTCATTCTCTGGTCTTGAGGATTTTGGGATGGTGATGCCCCCTCTGCTTCTAATTGAGAGGGAGCTTAGATCCCATAGGGCAGATAGATGGAACTATCTTGCTTGCGGTTACAGACTCTCTGCTCCTTGGGATGGGTGTTGTCCATAATCATCTCCTTGTTAGTTGTCCTGGGTGAGTCCAATGAATTGGGGAGTAGGTGTTGCAACTCTGCTAAAATTCAGGGCTCAACTGGAACATGGACAGATCAAAGGATTAGGTCTCTGGGACATATTGATATATTTATCAATTATAGTGCTAATTACAGGTTCAAGTAAAAGGGGCAGAAAAGCCAGGTTTAGAGAACCTATAAATGAGTCTAGTTCTGTTACACTGGGGAAGATGAATTCCAAAGTAAGGCTCATTGACAGTGTGCTGAATTCCTGAGCTGTCTGTGCTGCTTACCATTTCTGGATGCCTCTAGAGCCCTCAGGATCCCGGCTATTTGAGGCATTGTTTGCCTTGCCAGTGAGATCCTACCTGCAGGTGTTTGAATGAATAAAGCAAGTGAAGGTGAAACCCTCTCTAGATGTGTTCTAATCCTTTTTGGTGCTGATTAAAAATAATCTGGATCCTTCCTTGCTGGATTTCACTCTTTGGTGTTTGCCTGGTTACTGGGGTTTCATTGAGGATGGCATTTGTGAAAACCATAGAACTGGATTTTATGGTGGCTTGAGGTGGTGGAGTCCTAAAACAGGAAATTAGGAAGATTTTTCCCCTAATAAAAACTGTCTTTATTCATTTCTATTATCCATCAAGTTCATTTACTCAAAGAATGCTTTTTAGAGTGTATATACTCTGCCAGGCACTATAACAAGCAGGCCCTGGAGATTCAATGGAAGCATAAATAGTCGTGGTTTCTGACATTATTCCACGTATAGCCAGGTGGAGAAAGAGGCATGAATGAAATAAATAATCTCCAAAATAAATGTATACACAACAGTGACATCTTTGAAAAAACTTAAATCTAAAGGGATTTGACCAAGCTGAGGTTACAAAAAAGTGTTTCCCTGGGGAAGTGACATTTGAACTGAAATCTGAAGGATGACTTGTATATTAGTGATCTGAAAACAGAGAGCACAGAGGTTTGCTCATAAATACTTATTTCCATTGGACATTATATATTTTTTTCTTTTATACTTATATAATCTCTTTCCCCCACTAGTGCCATGGAGCAGAGACTTTGTTTTATTCCTTTGCTCTATCCACAGAAGTGTATGACCTAGTGTATTTTGGGTGCTCAAAAATATTTATCATAAATATGGATTCTTGCTCAATACTCACAAAATGTCTAAAAAATTGGTGCCATTATAATCGTGATGAAGGTGCTTAATCCTGATATGGATAAAGGACTCTCTCAAAGACAACAGTATTCAACCCAAGTCTGACTCTTAATCACTCTGCCCTCCTGTCTTTGAACTGACATCAGTGTATTTGTAATAAGGAAAAACATGGAAACAGCAGACATTTCCAGCAATAGAGGAGAGGTCAAGCAAGTTGTGTAATATAACGTAATATATCATGTCATATATCATATCATATCGTATCATATCAAAATAAACTATAATGAAATTGGATACTTTATTAGTAAAACCCCTAATGAACATTGTCCTACATGGGCATGTCATATAAAACAATGCATTCTTCTAAAAATATTTATTAAATATTTGTTATATGCAGAGTCCCTGCTGGCTATAATACGATATATGAAAAGGATTCTGACACGGATCCTATCATCAGTTTTTTTTCATCTTCTTATAATCATAGTATAGCCTGTGGAACTAAATTTTTCCTCCATTGCTTACTAGTGATGGGACTTAGTTTCTCTGAGACTTAGCCTTCTCCTTCATTAAAGTTATGAGGAAAATAACTTTCTTTCTAGAAGTTTTTGAGCATTGGAGATAATTGCACACAGGGTGTGTGGTTCAAGCTGAGGGCACAATCGATACCTTCAGTGGTGAGGATGAGGAGGAGGATGCAGTGAGACGTACATGGATCACAGTAATAACGCAAAGTTGGATGTTATGAGAGCCATAAGATAGGTTTACCTATTTCATAAGGTTAAGTTCAAAAGAAGAAGGTATATACACAATATTGAGGGAAGTAAGTTATGCTAATTAACAAAATGAGAGCATAATGTAATAAATATATGCCCTAATTATAAATATCTGTGTAATAGCTATACACATAGGCATTATAAAAGAGTATCTAAAATGAGCTGAGATGATTTCTTTATTTTTCCTTTAGAGTTACTTTATTCTATAGTAAAATACACACACACACACAGTTACACACTCACATAACAGGGATTTTTGTATGGAAAGGAGGTCTTTTATTCACACTGACCTTGGCCTGTAGAGTGCGGGATTCATTACTAGTGAAGGCTCCCTTGGGAGCTATGACAGAGCTATGGCTTTGGTCCAGTTTCTAATGGACACCTGTCTCTGTGACAAATACCCCCTTTCACAATGGGTATACCTGGATCCCTTGGCTGTAAGATCACTACCAAAGCATAGAGAATCTGTCAAATTTGCATCATCTCTTAGAAAGCTGCGATGCTTTTTGTGGGTAACAGTGTTCCGTTTCTATTACAGTGGCCTTGGGAGGTGTGCATGCATTGAGGATGGATGGGCACTCACATGAAGGGGTAAGAAATTCCCAGATGGCAGAAAGAAAATGTGGATATCAGGAAAATTCAATATGTAGGTTGAAAAATGACCAATAATTTGCAGCTCCTCCTATCAGAAGATGTATTTCTCTTTCCCACCCCTTGAATCTGGGTTGGTCTAGTATGCTGGAGAATGAGAACAAGAAAGAGAACCATGGAGTCCCCACTGAGACATATAAGTATGGCCATCCTGGACCTCAGCTATCCAGTTGATCTTGGCCATTCAGTGCAACTGAATGCAACACATGAGTGAACCCAGGTGAAATCAGTAATGCCAATCCTTTGAATTGTGAGACATAGTGGATCACTGATGTTTAAATTACTCAGTTAAGTACTAGTTTGTTACACAGCAATAGATAATTTATACATTTGTTCATGGGGATCAAGGAAATTCTTCAAGAGCCTGTTTTTCTCCCTACAAAGCAGCATAGATAAGATTGGGGTTAGTTATACCTTTAACCATGATAACATCAGAAGGAGAAGACCAATGGTTTTGAGCCCTACAATTAAAACAGATTCATTCACTTAATGGCTATATGGGAATATGGCCAACACTTGCATTTTCTCTGTACTCTGAAACTCAGTCTATCTTTGCTTTCTTTTTACCCACCCCATCTCTCTTCGCCTCCTCACTCCCACATTAACCAGGGAGCTACAGAATTTTGCCCTCTATTATTCAGAGCAATGCACTCTCTCACATTCATTCACTTATTCACCCATCCATTCATTCTCTCATTCATCAAATATTTATTACTTACTTTATGAGAGGCAATACGCTGGAAATATAATGGTATGCTAAAAAAAGTCCTGGCACAATTGTATATTCCAAATCCATTGAGGTGCCATCAGGGGAAATAAATAAATTAAAGAATCTTTCATTTCAAAATATTGTTTATTCTACCTAAAAGTAAGATCTGGTTATAAAATTGGTATTTTCTTCCACTATAGGTGTGGATCTGTGTGTATAAGCATGAGTGTAAATATATGTGTGCAGTATATATAAATTATGTGTATTTTGCATGGATTTATGAATGTAATTAGCCATGAATGTACATAGGTGTGAATGTGTATGTTTTAGTTGCTTGTTGAAAAAGTATTCATTTGGGCAAGTGGGTATACCTTAAGTATTTTAGCTTTAGTTTTTGTGTATGTGTGCATAGTTGCAAAGAGATAAGTGCTTGCAAAGATTATACATCAAATATGGGTACATTTATGCTTTGAGAATACACACATGTATACACATATGTGAACATGTATGCATGCTGAGGGGAAGAGAGAAACATATATGGGAAAATGTTGCTACAAAACTGCTTATTCTCCACCTGTTTATAATGAGTAGTGTTATCCCAAGTCTAAGATTTATTCATTCTTGCCTTGATGTTTGAAGATGTCAAAAATGGGAAGAAAGAGATGGCTCTCAAACTTCCTCTATCCTCTAACACTCAGTTTTCTACTTAATCATCTTTAAATTTCACTCATGAACAGTAACAGCCCCAAAAGAAGATAACAGAGATTATTTAAATTAACAGATCAATTCCATCAGTATTATTACAAGATAATCAAATGAAAATACTGGTAAGGAAGATGTGAATA
Source organism: Chaetophractus vellerosus (assembly GCA_004027955.1). Taxonomy (NCBI): domain Eukaryota; kingdom Metazoa; phylum Chordata; class Mammalia; order Cingulata; family Chlamyphoridae; genus Chaetophractus; species Chaetophractus vellerosus. Next base: position 5,166 of record PVKH010019214.1, read on the forward strand.
AGTCAGGGTTAAACAAAACTGAGCATCAATTATTTTATGCTGCCTTTATAAAAACAGTAAGATCACCAGTTGTGGCAGATTGACTGTGTACCTTAATTTGGACTTGTTCTTAGTCTTGGTTCTCATTCTGGCGGGTGTGGACCCAAAGTAAATAAAATTTCTTCAAGATGTTGCTTCAGTTAAAGTGTGGTACCATGAATTAGATTGGGCTTTAATCCATTTTACTGGAGTTCTTTAAAAGTAGACTGAAAGTCAGATGGAGAGAGAAGCCAAAAGGAGCAGTCAGATATTGGAAACAACAGAACACAAAGGAAAAAGGAAAAGACAAAGCCACGTACATAACCATATGATGCAAAAGACAGGGAGCTCCAAAGATTGGTGGTCACCCAGATGATGATACTGACCCCAGGAGAAAGCAAACCATTTAACCTCCAAAACTGTGAACCAATAAATCCCTGTTAAGCCAACCCATTTTATAGTATTTGTTTTAGGAGCTAGGAGACCAAAACACCAATCAAGGGCCTTGGTTACACAGAGTGACTTCTGAAAGGTGTCACATCAGCTCCACTAATTAAAGACCAGGGAACATCACTAAAACCATTGATAACATGGATTACTGACAGAATACCCTTTCTAAGCTGTTAGATGAGCAAGACTTCAGGTAGCAACCATCACCGATTTGCAATGAATTACTTGCTTCTCTTCCACACTGCACCCTTAGGAAGTCTTAATGGGCAATGCATTTTATTTTTCTAGATTTAGCAATCATGCAAGATAATGATGCAGCAAACATCCCATTGTCTTACCTTGGAGACACTTGCCTGCTCAATATGTTCAACAGTTATGTTTGGGAGGTCCCAGCCTCATCAAGAAATTCCAACCTCAAACAAACTGACAAAGCTATTATGTAATTTGTTGTCTTTCCCTCAAAGCAAACTTTTTAAATGTCTGAAACATCCTCAGAAAATTCCCATTTTAACTAATCAGGCTTGTTGCAAATAATGTATAACATGCCATTTGAAACAGAGCTGTTAAAGCATTTTTTATTTGCCAGTAATAGGCATATGTTATTTCATTTCCTTTTTGCAGTAGCCCTTGAGAGGTCATTACTATCGTCCCTATTCCAAAGATTATGAGATTGAGGCTCAGAGAGGATGAAGGAAATCATAATGGGAATCAAGAGATTATTTTTTCTTTAAGTGTCTTAGTTACCGCATGTTTGTGTGCTGATAGAAAGGGTCTGGTAGAGATAGAAAAGGAATGATATTAGAGAAAGGGAGGAGATGGTTACTAGTACAGTCCCTGCGTAGGTGAGAAAGGATGGGAACTAGTGGACAAGTGTAGAGGCTGGCTGTAGATGAGAGTGTAGACAATAAAAGGAACACTGGAGAATAATGCTAAGGTTCTCAATATGAATTTAGCTAGAGGGGAGTCAGGAAATATGGGCACACAGGTATGTAGATGAGTTAGCTAGGAGGTGAGAGCTCGTGGCGGCTGTCATTTGTCAGTGAAATTGGATGACTGTTCATTGTGACTGAGCATGGGTTGAGGGAAGTTGGAGGAAGGAAAAATAACAGAAAAGTTAAAGGTAGCCATTTGGAAGAGTGAGAGAGCCGATGGCCTAGGGATAGGTAAAATTATGGCCAGACAACATCAAGGATAAATTTGGGGAGTGGGTGTAGCTCAGTGATTGAGTGCCTGCTTTGCATGTTTGAGGTCTCGATCCTGGATTCAAGTTGAAAAAAAAAAGATAAACTTGGATTGACTCTGCTTTTAACTGTTGCACTATACTTCGTTTTAATGCTATTTTCTTCTCTGTTTATTGTCCTATTTCTTACTCTGTTTTGCACAGAAGGGAGACACAAATTCATAGCTACCACCTTTTTCCAAAATTATAAGTACTAGATCCCAACAGCAAGTTAGCCATTTAATAACATTATGACCTGGGGATTGTCAAACAAACTTCAGTTTCCTCATGTCTAAAACGAGGTTAATTTAAAGCATAATACTATTGTGAAATTCAAATAGAATCCTTTATGTTAAAATGCATTATTTACTCTAAGTTGCCATACTTACATGAGTACTTTTCTTACCTTCATCAGAAATTTATATAATAATATACATATAATATTTTCTGTTATGTAATGTATATTTATGTAATTAACTTTTAATTTTTTTGTCTCTACCATAATCTTTTGTGTTAATCAGGGCAGTTAATATCATACCCATTTTGTAGAGGAGAAGATGAAGGCTCAGATAGTTTGAGTGATTCACCAAAAGTTACCCAGTCCACTGTGGCTCCTATAGAGACTCAGCACAGTTGATTTATATTTTAGAAGACTTGGTCACAGAAAAAGAATGACTATATTAAAATAAGAAGAAATAAAATTGTTATTCAGAGCTTTAACATTATTCCCCAGTGTTTCTATGACAATTTAAGTGTAATGACTTTTGAAGATGCTAGAGTTCACAGGCCTTTGCTTGAAGAACTGTCAGCAGCAAGAGCTAAAGATAGAGATTTTAGGGCACTCAGAGGTCCTACACAGACTAACAAAGAGAAATAAAGAATTGCACAAAGGGGAATCAACTCCAGGTAATATGGATGTTTTTCTGAACCACCTGAGAAATTGCAGACAAGCAGAGGAAGAAATTGAGTCTTTCTTTAGAAGGCAAGATAGAGAAAAAGGGCTGCAATAACAGGCACTTCTTCAAGCCTTGAATCTCATGTTTAAGTATGCACAACACATTTTAATTATCATCACTATTATACCATTCATCACCATGTTGCATTGTAATAAGAGGTAATAGGATGCATTGTCCCTTTCTTACATTAAATGTGTCAAGTACCATAAATAGGACAATTGACATAATTGCTGTAAGTCCTGGGGTGTGTATGTGTGTGGGAGGTAGTGGAGAAAATGATCACCCAACTCTCACTCACAAAATTCCAGGATGAATTTACATAATTGGGTCTAAAAATGGTATATCACCATTAAATGTACTCACAATTCTTGCCACTGGCTCACCCTCCACCCCCCCTTTTCTGGGGAGGAGGGGTTGCTAGAGCTTCAGTTATGTTCCTATAAAACCTCCTTTTTATTCTGTGGATTGGTTAGAAACACAAAGTAGGGATGATGCTATTGGAAACAACTCATTAGTTTGTTAAAATAAACCTCGATTAACTACATTTGGATGAGGAAAAGGGGGAGGGGTATGTTTTCATGAGAAATATACAAGTTGAAATTGAGCAAACTTACCTAAAATATTTACATCCTAGAAGATGACTTGACACATTGGAGGAATAAGGCCATCTGACAGGAATATCAGCTGTGGTTTATTCTTTCTTTCTTTCTTTCTTATTATTATATATCTCCCCCTTTCTGCTTGTTCTTGCTGTGGTGGCTTTGCCCTGCCCACTGCGGCTTTGCCTTCTCAAGGCGGTCTGCCCGCTCAAGGAGGCCCCAGGAACCGAACCTGGGGCCTCCCATGTGGTAAACTGGCACCCTACTAATTGAGCTACAGCCGGCCCCAGCTGTGGTTTATTCAGTACAAAACATAGTGAGCTTGCTATATTATCTTTCTTCTTTTAGAAAACTATTCCAAAGCAACACAATGAGAAACATAAGTGGTAGTAACACTACCCTCCTGTCTCAAAGAAATAAGGTAAAGATGAAGAAACTTAAATTCAAGGTATGGATCATTTATTGATAGGCTTAGGAAATGCCACTTTATATTTTGTTGTCTCCACTTTCTCATCTGCAATAGTGAGGAGTTTGACATGGTCTCTGACTTTGCCTCTAATTCTAATATTCCAAGAACAGATAGGCCTTCTTCAAGGAGTCAAACAACTTTTTTGGAAAGTTGGCTAAGAGGGAGAAACGATGATATTTTTGCAAATACCGTTTAATTTTATTCTCATAATAACACTAAGGTAGCTATTTTATAATTATTTCTACTCTTTTTTTAGAGGGGAAGAAACAGACCTTCAAGCAGATAAATAATTTTCCCGAAGTGACACAATTACTGTGTGGTCCATTTGAGATTCAAGTCCAGGTGTTCTGAATCTAGAAATCCATACTATTTCCCATATACTCTGCAGAATTCCAAAAAACATGGTATGTTGCTTTCCTTATGCTTGCCCACCTGTCTCTCTCCCTACTCCTTCCCTTCCTTCCCTCTTTCTTTCTTTCCCTCCACCTCCTCCTCCTTCTTCTTTTTAGAAACGTTCAAAATGGAGACGCCATTGGTAACTGGGACAGGTGGTATATTATGGAAAACTGTACCCTTCTCACATAGAACAAGCCAAGCACCCTACCCACCCGACCACCAATACTCATTATCCTCCATCCCTGTCTCTTTCAACATTTAAAAGACACATTTTGCCATTTTCACTTTTATTTCTGTCTAAACACCAGAATGTAAGCTCCATGAAGGCAGGGAATAGATCTGACTTAGTGACTGCTGTGTCCTCATAGTCCAGCCCAGTATTTGGCACAGATTAAGTGCTCAATAAATATTAATTGAATGAAAGAATAACATGTATTGCACATAATGTTGACTACTTGTATTAGTCAGCCAAAGGGTTGCTGATGCAAAATACTAGAAATCTGCTGTCTTTTATAAAGGGCATTTATTTAGGGTAGAAGCTTATAATTACTAGGCCATAAAGTGTAACTTACTTCCCTCACCAAAATCTGTTGTCATGTGTTGGAGCAAGATGGCTGCCTACATTCAGCCTTCCTCTTCCTCTTAAGTCTCCATGGTCCCAGCTTCTTCCAATATCAGCTTCAGGCTGGGATAAGTCTCTTCTCTCTCCTGGGACTCGTTTCTCTCTGGGCTCAGTGGCTCTGCTCTCTCCCATGTGTTTATATCCCAGGCTCCAGCTCAAAACTCTTACCTCCCTTCTCTTCTGTGAGGGTTCTCTGTGAGTCCCTGCCCACCAAGGGGGTTGGAACTCAACATCCTACTGACATGGCCCAATCAAAGCCTTAATCATTATTTAATCAAGTAAAAGTGAAACCTCTGAATCCAATATAATCTAATATGCCCAGAGGAACAAACCGGTTTACAAACATAATCCAATATCTATTTTTGCAATTCATAAACAATATCAAACTGCTACACTACTTATTGTACCATTTTCCATCCAGATATGTCCTTTGGGGGCAAAATCAGAGTAGAATCAATATTGTCATGACACACTATCTGGCACATTGTAAATTTTGACTATTTATTGACTAATTTAATTGTTTATGATGTGAACATAAACAATTATATTTATGAGTCATGTTTTAAACCCTGAATTTAGATTACATAATACATAGACTACATAATTATATAGATTACATAATAGTCATTTGATAAAGAGTTTTGGAAAATTGATTGAATAAATAACAATAGAAGTAGGTAGCTTTAAATTTCTTTAAGGATTAAAGAAAAGAAGGGATTCTTTTGAAAAATGTCTTGAAGGTTGTACATTCTATATTCCCATCTTGGAAACTCATATTGAAAATCATCATAGTAAAGGCTGTCTAAATCAAATTCAATCAACCTCCCTAACCTACTTTATCAAGCAACAATTTTTCATGTAACTTTTCATGAGAAAAGTTCTGAGAAAGATGCTTTGAAAAAGCTGTTGAAAAGGAAGAAACAAGGAACTTGGAATAAGAAGACTGTGATTTAACTATCGACTTTGCCAGTTATTTGTTAAACTTAAGCAAGTCACTTAACTTCTCTGCATCTTACTCTTCTCATTTTGGAAATGGGCATAATTATGTCTTCTCTTTGAGCCTATCATGGTAATGAGCTATGTGTGTTAATGCCTGAAATAAGGTAGGAATTCAATAAAGGTTTTTTCCTCTCAGTAGTTCCCAGTCAACATTTTTTAAACCAAAGTGCAAGTATGGTATCATTTTGTTGTCATTTTTGTTGTTTCTTTTACTCCAACAATGGATGAGATTTGGAGTTGACCTTCAGTTGCCTTGTTTGGGACAGCTGTCCTCATTCCATGAAGTCAGGGATCATTTAATAGTTGATTTTGACCAGATACCTATCAGTAGCAATTTGGACACAATTCTTCAGTCTTCTCTGGACCTGCAGATGGCCAAAGACCTTCTCTGTGTGCTTTGTAGGGATAACATGTTCTTGGAGATAACATGGATGTAAATGACCATTTGCCATTTAACATGCCAACATTATGTTGATGGGAAATACTGAATCCCTCCCAATATTCCTTTGTTCTTTATGGGTACTTGTGACATTCTTTTTTTCAGTGTTCTAGAAGGGAGGTCACCTCAATGATATTTTTCAATGTAATAGTAGCTTAAATTCATATAGCACTGTTTGTGATTTCTATTACAGAGCTACTTAGAGTCCTTCCAAAAGACATTGATGGACCACCAATTATGAGTCAGGACCTGGGGATGTAAGAGGGATTTTGATGAAGAGTCAGCCCTCAAATAGAACATAAATGTAAAAGGATGTGGTGACACAAACAATGAATCAGGACCAACCCGTTTCATCTCCATAAGGCATATTAGACAAATACCATAATCCCTATTGTAAAGCTGAATAAAGTGAAGCACAGAGTGTATAAATGACATTAAAAGTGACTTGATTTGTCTGTCCTTTATAATCATTTGACTAGTCAAACCTCATTGACCCAGAGTAATAGGTAAAAATTACTCCAAAGAAATAAAACATCTAAACCAATGACTCTTTTCAAATAAATATATTTTTCTTATTCCATATGGAGATAATAGCACCCATGCACTGCTATCCATGTTACCAAGTCTTTAATGAAATTTTAATGAATAGACAGGGCATGACTATCACAGTTCACAGGTTTTTTAAGGTATTCTATTAGGGTTTGTTGATGTAGCATAAATACTCTGACCCTGAAGGATGTGTTTATGTTCTTATTCTGCTTGATTAGTCTTCTTTTTGCCTACCATTAGAATTTTATTTTGATAATCTTGTTGTAATCATACCACACTGATAAATTTTCCAGAACAATTCAATGGCTCTTTACCCTGTATGACTTCAATCACCTTGTCTCCTTGAACACTGGGGAAAGACTACTCCTTCTCCATGACCTCACTCAGCTAGCAACTCCCTTCCTGACTTCCTAAGATAGAGTTCATTGAAAGCCCATTTATGACCCCATGATACTATGTAAATATTTCTTCTTCAGCATTTTACTCCATGGTTCCACAATTATTTATTTATGTGTCTGTATTAAATATCTACACTTTGAATGACATATACATCATCATCATTATTGACTAGAACAATAAAAATAATAGCTGTAATATGTTAAATGCTTATTACATGCCAGGCTCCATATTATAGACTTTACAAGAACTATCTTATTTTAACAAATTTGTTATTATTATGCCCATTAACAAAATGATAAAAACTGAGATTTAACCAAGGAACTTTTTCCAAATACACACAAATATGAACAGGGCAGTTCCATGGTAAAAATCCAAATCAGTATGATTTCAAGGCCTAGATACTCTTTAATTGCCACAACTGAGTCTAGCTCAGTGCCCAACATTCAGGCTTTCATGAAATATTTCTTAAATTGCATTAAAATGTAATTTTAGAGATCATCTGGGGGAGCTCTTTGGTCTAGCTCTAATCAAATAAGTATGCATTGCAAATTAGTGAGGTCCAGATTAATGAGTTCTGATGGTACTATTAGAAGATACCATTATAATCTATTATTAGAGCTAATAATTGATCATAATTACAGTCAGTACTGTGTCTCTTGGTTACATGATCTTCTCTTACTCAGCCAACAGCATTAAACTTGACAAAGATAGGCTGTTTATCTGTTGCTTGTAGTTGTAGATTTTATAGACCAATTGGATAGTTGAGGGAAAATAAAAAAAACCCTGTATCAAATTATTTTTTGTGATTTAAAACAAAACGAAAACAAGAAGGAAGATAACATTTTTTTGTAATCGTTGATTTAGAGCCATGCCATTTAGAGGAAGAAAAATTTATAATTTTTAAGCATATACTATGAGCCAGATTATTTATTTAATTTAATAATTTAAGATATTACTAGGAAAAATAATTATTATTTTGAATGTGCAAGATGAAGAAACTGGGAGTACAAAGTAAATAAGTCATATGGGAGAGGAACAGAAAATAGGTGAGAAAACATGACAGAGCCACTGCCCTGGCCTGGACCAGAAAACATGCTAACCCAAGACTTGGACATTTCGCCTTTTGTTGCCGTTATCGCTCTCTCCTTGTTTCCTTTCATTCACACACCCCAAGATGTTTGAATCTTTGGGCAATTACTGGTAGTAGAAAAATTAGACTTTGTGGGGGGGGAGGGAGAGACATTAGTTTGGACTTGAGCCTAAATGACATGCTATTGCTCAGTTTACATTGGGGATTGCTAATAGGCCAATAGTTGCACCGTTGCTCAATTTCCCATTTGCTACGCACACACACACATTCATGCAATCACACCTATTCTTTGGAATTATTTAGAGAGACATTATTATTTCAAAACAGAATGTACATGCTCCTTGATCCTCCAGAAAAATACCATCTACACAGTCAATCTCAAAATCTCCAGCAAGAAATACCACAATGTAGTGAGGTCAGACTCCCTACTCTTCTTTTCCAATGATAACAATAATAATAACATATATTTGTTTAATGTGTTGCTCTCATGTACACTATTTCATTCAGTATACACAAGCCCAGTTAGATGAGAGAGTGATGTTTCTGTCCTAAGAATGAAAAAAAAATTCATTTAGAAATGTTTTTGTTGGGATGCTTTTGATTGTAAGTGGCAGGAGCACAATGTGTGCTAACTTAGGCATGATGAGGATTTATCGAAAGTATCTCACAGAGTCAAACAAAAGTTTGGACGCACAAACCACTGGGAAGACATAGATAAATGTGGGCCTCGAAATGAGCAAAACTCAGGGAACTCACTCCCACTCGGGCTCCTCCATATACCGCTTATCTCTGCTGCTTTCTCTATATCATCTTTATTCTCTGTCATTGCAGAACAGCTACATCTATATTGTAAAATAATAGCTTCTAGGAGCCCTATAGTTTACCATTTTGTGAATTCCCTCACAAGAAGCTGCAAACTTTCTTTCCTCGGTGCCTTTTGAATATAAATTCCCTGGAAAGGACTCTATTTAACCCAGCCGGGGTAAGTTGCCCATCCCTATACCAGTCAATGTGGTTAGAGAAAAGGAAAAAATTTAAGAATGTATTAGTCCCTGGGAAAACATATAATTCAAATGGGACAAGAAGCAATCCCTACAAGAAGGGGGGCGGGGGGTGGAGTTTCTGGGCAGACAAAGAAAGAGGGATCTATTATAAGAAGAGTTAGATGATTTGCCTCCATGTCACATAGTTAGTAAATGGAAGGTGAGAAGCTAAAACCTAAGGTTTATTCTTTTCAAAGTAAGTGTACTTTCCTCTACTTTATACTGGTTCCCACCCAAGGAATCACCCCCACTACCTTGACTATGCCAGTGCCTGCAATTTGTGCTCTGCACCGTAACCTCATCCCCACCTCCATGCTTTTGTCCATTCTGATCTCTTATACCTGTAAACTCTTCTCCAACTCATACCTGTTCTTTTTGTTTGTTTGTTTGTTTACATTCCCCCCCCCCTTTTCTGCTTGCTCTTGCTGTGTGTCCATTCTTCTGTGTTTTTTCTATGTCTGCTTCTTCTTGTCTCCCCCCGTCTTTGCAGTGATGCGCCAAGTCGG
>PVKH010019215.1:0-14927 GCA_004027955.1 Chaetophractus vellerosus
TCGCTGTCTTCTTTACGAGTACTGGGAACCAAACCAGGGACTTCCCATGTGGTAGGCAGGAGCTCAATTGCTTGAGCCACATCCACTTCCCTTATCCTACATTTTTAATCTCATCAACTCTTAGACTGTTCTCCCACTTATTTGACCATGAATATTATCTTGCTTCAGAGGATGTATTCCTGAGCCACCCCAAATCTCTTTAGAACATGTCAGGGTCTACATAAATGAATGAAAAAATATCCTAGGATTAAGCAAATCAGTCATTTATACCCCAAAGTTATTTTTGTGATGGTATGGCAAGGATGAGGATGAAGATACAGACATGGATAACTATGAAGAACTGACAAGGCAAGTGACATACAAAATTTCTCCATTTTCTGGCACCAAAAAAATTATTTAACTTCTCTGAGTCTCTGTTTCTTCTATTGTTTTTATTAATAGGAAAGAAAATATCTCAAATGATTGTCGTGAATGAGATCATTCATTCATACAGTAACCGCTATATTTAAGAAACTGCTCTTGTTTGCTAGGGATGCAGGGAAAAACAAGATAGGGAAGATCCCTATTCTTCAGAAGTGTATATTCTCATGGAGGTAGACAGAAAGTAAACAAGTAAGCTAATGAATAAACAAGATAACACCAAATGGTAAAAAATGCTATGAAGGCTCTGATAGAGAAGTTGGTCATATTACCACTCATCTTGAGAAGGTGCCAATTATCTGAGAACCGAGTGATGGGTAGCATAAATTATAAGAAGCACAGGGTGGGGGGTAAGCATTTCAAAGTGGTTCAGGCAAAATCATCAGAAAATGTAAAGGCTCTGCAGTGGAAACACAGCTGTTGCCATCAAAGAGCAGGATGAGTGAGAACAGAAGGGTAGAGATGGAAAGAGGATACATATGCACTTGGCATGCGTGGCACATAGTAAGTCTGTATATATAGTGGATGGCAATTGCTGTGCTGCACCATTTTTAAGCAAACGCTGGAAAATAGAGATTGCTTAAAGTTATTTTTGCCACTCTTGGGGGAAAAAATACTTCTGGATTTTGTCATGAGCCAAGACATGAAGCAGAAAGCAAAAAAAGTGAGAGATAAAGTGGGGATACTTTGGCTCCCTCAAAAGTCATCAGGAGGTGTGGGATAGGCACCCAAAGGTATCATTGAAACATGTCCCACGTCCTCTACAAAGCCCTGAGATTTGAAGGAACCCGGCTCTTGGTGAGGGTACAAAACTAGGACAGAGAGCTGAGGTGGGTCCATCACCAGTCCCACTTGCACAGAAGTAACTCATCTGGCAGCATGGAGTCAAATGAGCTCCATTTCCTTTTCTGTAAATGTGATAAAAGAGAATGATCACATAAGTATCTGCTTTTCAGGCATTTGATAACTACTTAGGAAGACAAGAAACATGCTCAAGGAACAATGAAAAATGTCTACAAGGCCAGAGGAGTGATTACTACCCTTTGCAAAAGCTGAATATGCTACATATAACATATTTGATTACTGCTCTAACTTTGGGGGGTATATAGGGAACAAAAAGTCTGGGAAATTCTGTACGTATCAGTCCTTTAGAAGAGCTATAGTTTATTTATTAATTAACACACAATTGTAAGGGAGCTTTCAGAAAACATGAAGCCTTTTGATAAATTTTAACCATTCAAAACACAGTCACCGTCTTTTGCAAACTCTCAACTTAATTAAATAAGAGAAATCCAGCAGCCAAATCTGTGTGACTGAACTGCCTGAGGCACTAAAATTAGGATTCTTCTTTTCTGGTATCAATAAGCCAATCTGCCATCTATAGGATGGGCTTTCATATGTTCTGTTAGAGGACTTCTGATCTGGACTCAGAAGATAAGAAGCAATAATTAGAGTGCCACTGCTCCCGTATGGTTATACTTCAGGCTACAGGAACCTCAGAGCAGAGGGCCATCACAACTCTCTGCCCTCAACAGTGCTCCAGGGGCCAAAATAAGCATTTGTTGCTGGTATGTAGTAGAATGTGATGCTCTGCAACCAAGCGCTTTTTATGAGCCATCACACTTCACAATCTCATTAGAAAAAACCGCAGGATTCCCCTCAATTCCAAGAGTAGATATAAATGTGGAAGAAAGGATTTTATTTGCCACTCTCAGGAAAGTTTATAGATAAGATAACAAGTAGTGAAGACAGGACATAGGACAAAAACCATCAGACCTATCTGCTGAAGTGACTCCTTGAAATCTAGTGAGTTTTTATGAGATAAGAGCCATCTGGCAGCTTTTGCACATTTAGATTTGGGATTTTGGTTTTGTTTCTCTGTTGTTCATTTTATATAGAGAAGTAGCAGCCAGGGTAGCCCTTGAGATACTTGCTTTTGATACCCTCCATGGAGGATATACAGTCTATTTGCTATGGGGTTCAGGAATCAACCAAACCTGTTGATTAGCATTCCGTAGAGAGTTAAATTTACTTTTATTATTTAAAGCTATTATCACTATCTTAAAAAGAAGACCAAAACTAGATTAAAAAAAAACAAAAGTGACACAGTGATTCACCTAGAACAGCAAATACATTTGTTTGGTTCTTTTATAAAATGTTAAGAAGCTAACACCTGGAGGTTTGTGTTTGTAAAAGGCTGCAACTTTTTAAAAATTCAAAATATTTCCTTTCGTTATAATTTTACTTTGGGAATAAAAAAGAATATTTCCTGCAAACATACAATTCACTTTGTAAAGGGGAATTTTTCTAATAGCACTTAATTGAAATCACGAGCTCCAGCATTTGTCGCTTGGATTTCCCCCTGCAGCTCATCTTGATGTGAGCTCCAGGATCTAGTAACATTTGGTGGGCTTCTGTGGCTTATGAGACAGGTACTTCTTTTTGAAACACTGATGAAAAAGGAAATGGGGGTTGATAAGACTTTTCAGAGTTCACAAGTTCTCTCCAGCCCAATTTGCTCCATGCCAAGATCTTCAGCACAGGCTCTGGGTACATGTTTCTAGAACTTCATATTTCCTCTATTTGAAAACAACTCAGAGCAATTGCAATTAAGCTGACATCATTTGGTTTTCAAGCAGCCTTCTCACAGTTAGTTCCAAATCTCCCCCACAGACTAAACCAAAAGTTTGCTTCACAAACTTGGGCAGGATTGAAATATAAATCACAGGTGCCTGTCGAGTTCATGTAAGCACTTGAAGACTCCCCCGGATTGCATGCACAGGGAAAACCTGCCTGGCTCCAGGAGGCAGAAAAAGCCCTGCTCTGGTTCAGCGTGGAGTTCTCATTTCCTTCTGCACCAGTCAGTCAGTCCTAAGCAAATATGCCTCCTTCCTTTTTCACAGAAAGCATCTGAGTGTGACTAGCACAACTCAGGCAACAACATGGGTGTACCTTTGTTGGGGAGGCCTTGGAGCACGTCTTGTCTCTACAGATTCATTTGCCTCCTCGAAAAAATAAACAGAGTGCAGCCCAACCCACAACCCTCGTAGTCCCTTCCACAGGTGCTCCGGAATCAGCTTCCTAAGTGTCATCATCTGTCACTAGGAACAGAAGTCTTTCTACCTCCTGAGCAATGACTGTGTATAACCATGCTTGGCAGCAGAGCCTGCTACTGGGCATTCTCTGAGCCGGTATGGGCACGGCGAGGTCTAAGGGGCACCCTTGCTAATCAGGCAAGAAGGGTAGGGCCTTAGCGACTCAAAAGTTGACGACTCAAATGCCCCAGCTAAGACACTATGCAGAAAGAAAAAAAATGGGCAAAAGGGAGGCATTTGAAAGCAAACACAAAGTTAAGATCCATATATGTTTCCACAGAGGTCTTTTATTATGTTTATTCATAGTCTGCTAAGTAAGCCCCCAACTGGCTGAAAGGAGGAGCAGCCAGAGGTAAGTTGTGAGGTAACCTGAAGAGAAACTTACAGGGAAAAATTATCTGACACTCATTCATCAGTTCAAAACATCTCTATAAGAATTTTTAAAGTCCTCCATTTCCCCTAAAATAAACATCTACTACTTATGAAATCAGAAAATAAAAGGAAGCAAAAATCAGGAAAACGAAAGAAGAAAAGAGAGATGTGTGAATAGCTTAAAGAGAAAGATAAGACAGAAAGCAATTGGAGAGAGAGAGGAGGGCTAGAAAAAGAACAAAAAAGAGGAGATAGAGTTAATGTAAGTGAATGTAAAAAGCAAAAAGGATCTCGTAAGAGAGAACATTGCAGAGGTGAGCTGTAGGCCAAGGCAAGTGGTTTGGATTCTATTATAAATAGAGTGGGAAATGTAGGATCTTAAGAAAGGGAAAAACATCAAAAAGATGGCTCTGGTTGCTTTATGGAGAATGATAAACATGATTTCATGCAATTTCTTGAAACCCTGTGTGCAAATCGGATTTGAGTAAATTGAATCGTATTCTTAAGGCATTATAGTGATGCACAATTTTATAAAAAAGTATACATGGGCAATGGACTATTGTCCATTTTATCGGGACAGAATTTCCACTTAAGATGGAATAGCAGGTAAAACAATTCCAGCTAGCTATAAACCAAATAGATTTAAAAGAAAAAAAAAATTAGAGCTATCCCTCATTTTCTTCTACAAACGTATGAACCTATATCTTTTTGTTTGCGTGTGTGTTTGAATAGGCAGTAAACCTAACCTCACTGGTTTTTATTTTTTCTACGTTACTTTCCCCTCCAAAAGGTGGGAAACCATATATTGGCACAGAAGCAAAAACACAGTATGAAGAGGCCAAAGGAGGGAGTTATATGCCAAAGGAATTTATCTCCACAAGCTGGATTCATTTAAAGCTATTTAAACCTCCCGCTTTACAGAATAAGAATAAAGGCATGTAGCTGATTAATAAATTCAAAACAAACTGTGAACTACACTGTAAGAAATATAAAACATTACACGTTCTTACTCTGTATCATGGCAGTGGGAAGCCGTACTTTGTGATGCTGTAGAATCTCAAAAGTGGTTTGAACCACAACGACAACACTCCATGTGTATTTATGCCACCCTTTTCTCATCTGAAACATCTCTGAAATAAATAGAGGCATTACTCTGGAGGCAAGTACCCGGATTGGGAAACTGAGGCAAAAACTTGTCTGAGTATCTTGGGATGTCCAGGCAATGAGTTCATATTTTCTTTAAAAAAATATTTACACATAGAAGATGGGTTCAATTAAGATAGCGGGAGAAAGCAATTCTAACCCCATGAGTCATACACATAGAAATATGGCACAGATGAGAAGCTCATTTGCAGTCAGTTGTATTTCAGGGAAAGGAAGAGCGGCCACTCTGGCATGGAAAGGGTGGGTGGGTTTTAGACCGACTTCCTAATTAATAGCCAATAAACCCAAACCAAAGATGACTCACCCCTCAAAAAGACCAGGGGATTCGAATAAACGTATGTGGCATGAGGGTAACAAAATGCGATGAACCTTGAAGGTTCATATTTGAAGACGACAAGGTTTCTGCACAAAGTGGAGCAGATAAGAGACAATTTTAAATGAAGAGGAAAATGGAAAATGAAAATCTGGTTCTTTTTAAATTATTTTATTCTCATCTTAACTGAACAACAATCTCAACATTAAAAGTTGTATTGACTGTAAGCTCCTTGAGGACAGGAACTATGTCTTGCCAGTTTTTTTTCCCCCTTTACTCTCCAGTATCAGGGACTCAGTGAATGTTCGATAATAATAATAGAGGAGAAACAGAGGAGACAGAAACGAAAGTGAAGAAAAACAATATTATTATCAAAGACCTTATCTCCAATCTTTTAAGGTAGAAGGAAACACAGAATTTGGGGGTTTTCTTCATTTGAAGTACTTGACATTAATTCCTAAGTCAAAACCACTCTCTTTATATTAAAGACAACTCTTTAAATTAAAGCAGAGATTTTCAGGTACACATTTCAAGAACAGCCTTGTAAATCGGCACAGGACCACAATTCCTCACAGACCTGAATAGAATTTGGATGAAGGTCAGAGCTTGGAGATGTAGGCAAGAGGTCAGAGGCCCCATGCCTCCAGGGTCAATAAAACTCTCCCGGTTCCTTATGGATTGCCTGGTCCCTCCTGTTCCTGGACTGCACGGTCCACCAAACTTCTGTGAAGTAGACAGGAGGGAGCCACTGCTATCACCTCTGGAAGCCTGTCACTCACTCCCAAAATGCTTTACCTGCTACTTAGAAAATGACCAAAAGGAATTTTTGACCCCCGAAAGAAAAAGAAGATCCCCTGCTGAAATCACTGCAGTAGCCTATGTTGTTTAAAGAGGATTTGGCACTGTAACCTACCAGAAGGTAGAATTAGTCTGGCTCCTGCTTTTAAACACAGATAAGTGCACTCTTACACAGTCAGAGTGGATGTGTTTGATGGTAATAATCACTTTGAGTGATTTGGTTAAGCCAAAATAATAATTTTAGCCAATGAAGCATTTCACATGTCAGGAGAGGCAGGGCTGATTAAAAGATTCTAAAACTAGGAATCTGGTTCAGCAGGAGAGCCTGGCAGATAGTGCAAGTCCAGGCGGGCATGGCTCAAGATATATGGCCAGTTAATATATGGGGAAGAAAGGGAGACTTGAAGATCCTATTAAGACACCTGAAATCAGATCTGTGAAAACAAGGGGATACAATTATCTGGGTTAACATACTCAAGCAGGGATTCCCAGCTAAAGGGACGGGATTAAACAAATGCATTTATCTTCAGTACTTACCCTTCTACCAGGGCCTAAATTTAGAATGATCAAAAAATAAACCAAGTAATAAGAAGAAAAATAATTGTGGATGAGATAATATGAAACAAAATATGTCAGTAACATATTAGAAGATGGAAATTCAAAGAACTAGTTACAATTGATTTAACAGAACAGAGAATACAGAATCCTGCCTGCCTGCAAGTCAATTCCCACCTTAGTTTCCCAGAAAGTCAGACTGAGATGGGGGTTGGGGCTGATAAAAAGGACAGATCCAGGTCTTTATAAGAAATGGTGTCCAAGCCACCGGCTCCCTGACCCTCTACAGCTTGGTGATTATTCCCTCCGGCACACAGACAAGAGACAGGAGGTTTGTACTCTGGCAAAGTTGAACCAGAGACACTCAACTTGGGGCACCAATACTGCCAAAGGCAAGGCTGAGCACCTCACTGAAAAAGGGGGATCAAATTGCATTTTGTATATTGAATGTTTTGATTTTCTGTTGTATAAGTGAACAAAAGCTCCCTGGCTCTTGCAATCTGGAAGGCGGGTAGAGAATGATTTATAGAGACCAGTAGATATGAATTATAACATAGGCAGAAGGCTTTGTCTTCCTAAAAATTAAAAAAAAAAAATCTCTAGTGATCTTACAACAGAGCAATTACATTCATTTTTCTTAGTTGATAAAAGAAAATGAGAAAAAGTGAAATGTAGCAAGCAAAACTTTATAGCATGCGATTTTTTAAACACTTGTTATGGAGAACTTTAAACATATACAAAAGTGGAGAGAATAGTAATGATGTGCCCTCATATACCCATTATCCATATTCAACAATAATTATTTTCAACAATTATTATCTTATGGCCTGTTGTGTTTCATGTTTATTCCCTTCCTCCCCTGGCTCTTCCCTTTCCCTTTTTATTCTGAAGTAAATCCCAAACATCATATCAATTCATCCATAAATGTTTCAGTATTTATCTCTAAAGCAATAGATATTTTAAAACTTAACAGTTTTATTACCAGCATATAGACATATACATTTATTAAAGATCATGTTTATTGGTTGAATTTTCTATACCTATTTGTTTTAAATTAAGAAATGCAAAGAAGGTAAATCTTAGCATCATGACATAGTGGCTCTGGAAAGTCATTTAGAGGTATCGTCTAACTGTCTTAACAAAGGCAGTATCTAAAGGTCAGAGCGTTTAAGTGACTTCCTAAAGGCAAACTCCTGGTTGGTGGTGAAATCCAGACAAGAACCTAGGTCTACTGACTCGTGGAATCAATAAGTCTCAATAGAAATATACATTTATGGCTCTAGGGATTGTAGACCTTAGTAAATTAGTCTACTTCTATGGTGGTTTTATACAGGGTCAAATAAGCTAAGCTGGAGCTGTGTTTCCCAGAACTCCCTTCCCAGCATGGTTCTGAAGTAGGACTGGCCACACGAGAAATTTCTGCGAGTTTTAGTGAGGGAAGGCGAGCAGCAGCTGTGTTTACCCTGGGAAGATCGGTTGAGAGTCAGGCACTGTTTAGGCTAACGAAAAGCATGTTGTCACCTCGTTGTCATGAGGCCCTCAGTTCTTCTGACCCTGCCAGATCCCCATCTTCAGCTTCTCCATGGCAAAGTATGCTAGCTCTTCCAAAGTAGGAAATTTGGAAACAGTCAGAAACTGCCATGACTTCCAATGAGAGACAGACAGAGAAACTAGTGGATTGTCCTTGATCTCTCTCACTTCACACCCTTCTTCACTTCCTGACATCTGGCCCGTCTGACTTGAGATCCCAGTGGAGTTTGGGAATGGTTAGTTTTCCCTCTGGGTTGGCCAAACAGAAAGGTTATAATCTGCAGTCACCCTTAACCACTAAGTAAGGAGTGCTGGCTCAGCCCCCCAGTCACTTCTCACTGGGTATTAGGGAAATTCTGTGTGTTCTCTGAATTGACTGTGAAGAGTCAGTGGGCCTTTCCCTATGAGCATGGCAGGACCAGGGACCCTGGCGAGGACCTGTGAGGCCTGGAGTGGCACTGCAAGGCCACAGTCTCCCATGAGCGACAGTCACTGCTGGTAATAATCTTTACTACATTATAGGAGGGTTCAGACCTCCTATAAATTGCTCCTTCCTGAAGGGGATTGAGAAAGCTGTCAGGAACTCACATGAAGAACTGGGCTCATAGTCAAGATGCTTAATCATTTAAGAAATATCTTAGTTGTGACTGATTTATCTAGTAACCAGCTTGCTCTGCTACCCTGTTTATTTAAAATATTTGAAGCTAGCGTTTTTATAGCTTAGGAAGACCACAGACAAAACCCTTATGTCCTCATTTGCAAGGCAAGCTGGGGCCTCAAAAACGGGCTGTCGAAGAAAGGGAAGTGAGCTCGGATCTGTGGGGCCTGGCCTTGCTGGGATGGCCAGCAGCTCAAAGCGCAATGTCTGACGGCAAGTAGCAAATGCAGCTGTGATCCAGGCTGCTTTAACTGCTGAAGGGTCTAATCATGTTCCTGGACTGCTTTGACTGAGGCCGGTAGAAAAATCCATACAACTAGAATAGGATATTACCGGGTATAAGGATAAGGAAGGCCATGCAGATCATGGTTGGGGTTTTATCCCAGGACAGGCAATAGAAAGCAAATCTGGACCCCAGGCAGCAAAACCCCTGGAATTACTCCAGACACCACCTGGGTTGAGGCCAAGTTAGTCAGGATTAGCTCTGAAGCCAAACAAGGCTGAGCCTATAGCTCAAATTCTTTAGGTCCTGCAGCTGAGTAAGGCTGGACACGAGATGCCTTGGAGCCATATCCCAGGCCATGGAGTAATGCTGGCTTTTATGGAAAGTATCGCTTTTTGTTCATTATTGCATGTTTCCCCCCAGTTTACCTGTACTAACCCATTTGCCTGGTTATCGTGACCTATTTTACACAGAACTGGTTGATACGATGTATGTTTAGGTAATGAGATATAAAGTACTAAATAAAAAGTTGATTATGATCATTGGGATGAGACACTGGACTCTACTCTTCTAGGCACAACAGCGATTAAATATCAATTTATGTTTAAGGTCAAAGCTTTTGCTTCAAAACTTACATTGTCTACTTCTACTTCATGGTTTAAATGAGGGGTTGGCAAACTTTTTCTGTAAGGAGTCACGTTATATATATTTTAGGATTTATGGGCCATACAGTCTCTGTTACAACTACTCTACTCAGAGATAGAGAATATGCAAGCGAATGAACGTGGTTGCGTTCCAATAAAACTTTATTTACAAAATGATGTGGGGGGCTGGATTTGATCTGCAGGTTGTAATTTTTTGACTTCTGGTCTGTATCAGCACTCTCCAAACTATCATGCACCATGGAGATATATCTGACATATATATCATCTATTATAACATGCGTCCCACAGATACATGCTATGCTCAGGACCAGATGTGTCAGCCTAGTGAGATAAAACACAATCCTCAAGTAGATAACGGGACTGCCGGTAAATTCCTTCCTCTCTTATCCCAAGCATATGGAAATTTTTACTGGAGACAGTCTGTTTCTGGTGGGCATGTCTATGACATCCAGCTCACACCCCAGGGTAGTACGTCTGTCCCTGGCAGGTAAGGAGCAGGGCTCCTCCCCTACGGCACCCAAACACAAAGGAGGGGTGATGCACACAGAAAATCTCCCTGTGTCGGCCAGGGGTTGAGACCCGCTGGCTAGAGGAACCAAGGCCCACTAGGGAAACTGACCGTGCACTGACTCTTCTCTACGTGAGTGAAACAGCTTCTTCCCGTGCTGTGTGAGCAGTTCTGTTGGCGACCCTGACACCTGTGGTGGTGTGAGCTGACATCTCGGTAGGTGTCGCTTCTTCTGACCAACATGCACCCAAAGCAGACATTTTGAAAGCTGAGGTGAAGATATAAAGAAAAGTTCTAATATATTCTTCCCACACTCTCAACTACTCAGACTGTGTAGTCCCCGGGGAACAGGCACCACTTTGGAAATCACTTGTGTAAGTACAGTAAGGGAATGCGAGCCCGGGAGTGTGTGTTTTGTCTCCCATGTGCATTACAATCTGCTTCATGGTCCAAATGCTGAACAGCAGAACAAACATGGCTTTGAAGTCAAGTACAAACCTAGATTTAAATGACGCCTCCCCGATTTACTAGGTATGTGACCCTGGGAAAGTAAATCTAAGCCTGGTTTTCTCCTGTGCAAAAACTAACTTACTAATAAACGATTTACATGTTTCACCTGTCGATTTAAAAATCATTTGATAATCCTCAATGCAGTGCCTGGAACACAGTAAGAGGTCAAAAACCTCTTTCCTTTCACCAAAATCAAAGATCAAGTTATCACCAAAATGGCACAAGTGTAGTCGTGAGTAACAGAACTTTCCCATCTTCTTCCTCCAAATCATCACTCTTCCTCCTTCCCAGGCACTGCCCACCGTGCTGCCAGACCCCAAGCCCTTAGAGTAGAAACCACAGAGGGTGTGGTGCTTCCACCGTAAGAGCTCTGGGATTCCATTCTCCACATCTGCCTCCTTAGCCAGCGCCCCAGACCCCATGGATAGGAGTCCCAACATCATGATGAGCTACCTACAGCCAACAAAGGAGAGTTTTATTGATTGATGTCTTTAATTTCCATGCATTCTTTAGAATCATCTTCTTGGGGAAGTAGCTGGGGGTAGAGCAGAATCCACATCCACCCGGCCACCACTCACCAGTCTAGAGAAGTCAAACATCCAGAGTTGTTGTTTTTTTTTTTATCCTTTGAAAACCATCAAACCATTTGCTGTGAATTGAAAGACAGTTATCCGAAATTAGGATGCTAATGGCAGAAAGATCTTTGCAGAGTACACAAAGGAGCCTGCTGTCCTCTCTGGCTCTCTCCATTAATGGCTAACCTGTGATATAAACAGCCAGCTCTGATAGAACGGTACTATCTGCCTTCTCTTGCCTACAGAGAACGAAAACCTTGTGTCTGAAAAGCACAGACATAGAAGAATGAAAGTAACTCTTCTAGTTTTCCTGAATCACCTTGACCCACCTCTCAGTAAATATATATTTCAAACAAAGAACCCCCTAAACGCTGAGTTCTAGATAGAAACTATGAAAACCCTCAGAATCTTTGTGGCAGGTACCAAGGGAAACTATGGCAAGGCTTTGCCACAGTCAGCAGTATAGAATGCAAGTTCCTTTCGATGAAAATCCCATAGAAAGACACGTTCTCAACATTTATCAAGCCAATAATGATCCAAAGGATTTCCTAGGTCATCTTTCTTAGAACAAAGTCTTTCTAGTTCTAAATTGAAAAGGACAAGACTTGTGATTAGCAGAGTTGAGCTGCTAACGTGATCTGATTCCCAGGCCCCCAGTAAGGTGACGTGAGGTAATCCCTGTGAACCTGCTTTGAGCTGTTCAGAAGAACAACTGAAAGTGTTGTCATTGAAATTTTTAGCTGCCTTTGGGTTCATAATACTTGGCTGGATGTGCTATATTGGTACAGGAAGATCAAAGACTATCCTTGCCTTCAAAGAGCGTCCATTTAGGAGGAAATAATAAACCTCTTGATAGCCAAAGATGTATCTGTTTACATTTCTTCTCTCTCTCAGCCTGTTCTTCCTCCCAGTGATTTCACAGAAACACAGCTTTGGGTAAGCACAATTGAATGCAATGGGGTTTCTGTTTGAAAAAGCTAAGAACTGATAAACTGAGTCGCGTGACATTTAGTGTTCATTGGGGCTTAATTTTCAGATGTTTACATTCATGTCCTTAATTTTTATATTTCAAAACCACCAAAAAGGGCAAAATATTATAGGATAGACACCTGTGTATCTATCACAAAAATTTAATAGATGCTAACATTTTGCCACATTGACTTCAGAACTTTCTTTTAAAGAAATATGACATCGTCATTTCAGCTACAATCCCAAGTCTCACCTCCTTCACCACCCACCTCCTGGAAAATCAATTTCCTAAATTTGGCATTCATCCTTTCCTTGTAAATATTTTATAGTTTTACTATAAATATAAAAATCCCATAACAATTTGTAATATTTAAATACTTCAACATTTACATAAATACTATCATTTTGTACATATCCTTTGCCACTTGGTTTCTTCATTCAAAATTATGTTTTAGAGATTCTTCCATGTTGTTCCATGCAGTTTATTCAGTTTAACTACACAGCCTTCCTCTGTATACCAGTGCTTTACTCATATTCCTATTCATGCAATTTAGATTATTTCCTACTTTTCACTGGTATAAAATACACCTCAGTGAGCATTCTTGTACTTAGATCCTTTCATACACCTTAAATATACCTTGCTTTGTAGATATTTATTTTAGAAGTTCCTTCTTCCTAGGTGTTGTTATGGAAAACACTCTAAAAAATTTAAGGGAGAAATAGTCAACTACCACTCATCCTAATGTTCACATATATACCCATAATGAACATGTTCTGAATTTAGAAAAATTTGGTTGTTTTATTTTTATGAACTGCAGTGCCCTTTATGATAGCACCAAAGCAACTCAGCTTTCATCCATCAACTTTCTGAAGAATGTTATTTTCTGGGAGCCTGATATTCCACTATCAAAGAGAGAATATCAGCATTCACAGGAGAGAAACTATCCAAGTTCCAGAATGTGGTTCATTTCTGGTGTGCAGTATCGAGTTTCCTCCAAGTCATCTTCAAACTGTGGGAGAGAGAAATGGTTGATTCTGGGATCCCTGACTATGGAAGCATCTGCCATTCCTGCTGTGAACTGCTTTCCTCTGAACAAAGGCCTATTTCCATTTCAAGCACTGAAATTACAGTTTTACTGCTGGAGTTGCTCTGACACTCCCAGCCACAGCAACACCCGTGGCACTGGCTGCTTCTGGAAAAGAGGTGAAGATGAGCTTGGGTCCAGATGGGTTTTTCCTAGAAGCTAGTTCCTGAATAGCTAGGTAGGATGAGTCTTATAAGGTTAAAGGACCTAGAAAAGAGTGTATGTGAAGGGAGGGAGGCAATGCTAAATAGTTAATTTTAATAGCATTTTTTATGAGAGGTTTAGAGTTTTATAATGAGATGAAAAAAAGACGGGACATGCATTTTGGAGTAATACTGCTTAGGACTGCAAAGCTCTTGCAGTTTCAGGTTTTTTCCATCAGCCAGGGTGTTGCTCCACCTCTCCTACAGACTAGAGGCCCTTTCCCAAGCTCCACTCAGGGCCCTGGTCGAGCAACCCTGGTACAGTGAGTCCTCTCTCCTCTTCCAGCACCACAGCCCCTCTCCTTCCAAGCAGCCCGCAGGCCACTCTGCCTTCCTGGTGGTCCTGGTACCCGAGGAAGAACGCCAAGCTGGAAGTCTGTCGTATCTCTATGCCACCCTATCTCCCTTTGTTTCTTCCTCCTAGAACTACAGCATTCAGCTATCTTAACAACCCACACTGCTGAAGGCTCTTTGAACTCTTGATAGGTCCCTCATCAACTTAAATTTCCCACTCCCGAGTTTCCTGACCTCATCTCACCGTCTGGTGAACACATCTTCGGTCCAAACACATCTAATCACCCCTACCATGCTAGCTCCTTTCTACCTGTAAAATCTTACCTACCATCAAATTGTGTACCAAATACTTTACCTACCAGTCAACATCAACAACATCTCTCCTAAGCACCCTGAAGTCTGAAGATAAGAGAACATGCTGACATATTCAGGAGTTCCCTCAAACACTAGTCAAGAAAGTTATATCAGCTCACTAAAGCAGCACCAGAGCCACGGGTTAGCTCATGTGGTAAGTGACTTGGTGGACCTTAGATTCAGTGCAGAAACTAAGAGAGGGGCTTTGCAGTGAATCTGAGTTCACATCATAAACATCACTGGATGTTTATGATCCCTACATCCTTAAGGTCAATGGTTATTATGCCTTATCTATTCCACTTATGCAAGGATAGAGGCCAAAGATAAACAGAGGGCAAAAACAAAAAAGTAGGGGAAAAGAACATGGAGCAGGGGAAATGCAAGAGGAAAGAAAGGAAAAAAGAATTCAACTCATTCGCTTTGTTCTGGCAAAAAAATAGCTCTTTTGGTTTTGACAAGGCTGCTTTTGAATTGCCAGGTATAAGTAATTTTCAGGTACGCTATTAGGTAATTCACTTGCCAGAATTCCTACTCACTAGAAACTTCTAAGAGCATTTAAGTTAAGCCTAAAATATATCTAGAACAGATGCTGCCCTCCTGAGGACAGTAATTGTATTGCTGATTGTCCTATAATAA
>PVKH010019216.1:0-14916 GCA_004027955.1 Chaetophractus vellerosus
TTTTTTGAGGGCATGTAAAACTTCTTTGGGGCTGGTAGTATTAATAATTCAGTAATTGTCTAGACTTCTCTCTTCAAATAGAAATTTTTAAAATCCTTTTTGATTATATTACACTTGGTCTTTTTATTTTAAAAGAGGAAAGTGAAATACTGTGAGAATGACTCTATATAATTTTAATCTGTATCTTATAAAATTATAATCCTAAATAGCAATTCTAAAGTGTATGTTATTATCCATGTATAACTATTATATATTTCTTAAACATTATCTCCCATCTTATTAAAATAGTAATTTTCCTGATCAAAGGATATTATATATAATCTTTGTTCATTCTCCTTTTTTGCAGTAGCAATAAATCTAGATGTTATAAATTCTTAATGTTTTCTTAATATAGTAAGACTTATTTTGTATGGAAAACTTTCAAGTAATCTTATAATAGTTTGCCTGATGTTTTTGTATCATATTGTATTTTAGAAATATGGTTTTAAAGAACAGTGTTGACACAAGTATTTAAAAATAATGTAAAATGTATATTTTTATTTAATTTTACAAGTACATTAAGCAGAATTTTCTTAGTATTTTTTCTTTAAGTTTATTATTTTGTTTTTAATAGGTCCATGTATATATTTGGAGGATTTTCTAGTGTACTCCTTAGTGATATACTTGTGTACAAGCCTCCAAATTGCAAGGCTTTCAGAGATGAAGAACTTTGTAAAAACGCTGGTCCAGGGATAAAATGTGTTTGGAATAAAAATCACTGTGAATCTTGGGATTCTGGGAATACTAACAATATTCTTAGAGTGAAGTGCCCTCCTAAAACAGGTAAGGTTTTTCCCCCCTGTCTGGCACAAAAACTCTACTTTGCAAGAAATTGAAAAGATGTATTTTGCTTATGAGAATTACCTTAGTAACTTTTAGAAATTTAACATTCATAATCCTCTATTTAGGAATTCTAATATTTGAAGTTAGTAGCAATTATTATTAAGTTAATATCTTTATTAGCTATTTTTTGAAATCTGTATATATATTATATCTCAATATTTTATATATAAGCTTCTTTATATATATGAATGAATTATTTTGTTATGTAAGTAAAAATGCTTTCAAATACATAATTTCTAAGAATTACTGTGTGCTTCTAAGAAATAAATTGAAGTAATTTATTCTGCCTTTGGTAGTGTTTTTCTTCCTGAGATATTGACATACTAGACCATAAACTTAAAATAATTTCTGGAATTTGATGATCAATATTCTACTTTTATAATCTTATGAAAATGTTGAATAAATAAATCAGACATGAAAAATATCAGTAAATAAATATGTATTCATTTATTTATTTATGATTTGGATATAGAACATTCAATTTTATTTTTTTATTTTTTATTTTTTATTTATTACATATCCCCCCCTTTCTGCTTGTTCTTGCTGTGTTCATTTTTGCGTTCTTCTGTGTCCACTCGTCTCCTCCCGCTGCAGTGACCCGCCAAGTCAGCTCACTGCGCGGTGGCCTGCCTGCTCACGGCAGCTTGCCCTGCTCGCGGGGGCTTGCCCTGCCCGCGGTGGCTTGCCCTGCCCGCGGCGGCTTGCCTTCTCAAGGCGGTCCGCCTGCTTGAGGAGGCTCCAGGAACCAAACCCGGGGCCTCCTATGTGGTAAACCAGCGCCCTACCAATTGGGCTACAGCCAGCCCTCAATTTTCTTTAAATGGGTAAAGGCTTTTTATGCATGTTTGATGCTGCAATTAACAAATGTATTTAAACATGTTACTGATTTATATAACTCAAATGTCTCTAAATATCTTTAAGAAGAGTAAGTTATAAACATGAGTATTTTTAATGGTTTTGTTTTGGATGTATTGTAATACATTTGGTTCAGTAAAAAATCTATAAGTTCTTTTTCCCCCTTCAAAATTTGTAGGATTCTGGTGGATTGAATATTTAAATGGGGGTATAAGAGATCTGAAATCCTGTAAACACAGTTAAACTACAAAGTTGAATTCATACTGGGGAACTTGTATTTTATATAAATGCATTTAATTATTTATTATTAAAAAATTTCTTAGTGATTCTTAAACGGATGTAAAAAATGTGAAAATTAAGAAATGTGACATTTTTTTCATACTGATGTATTCTCTCTCCTAATTGTATTACAGCTGCTTCTGATGACAGATGTTATAGATATGCAGATTGTGCTAGCTGTACTGCCAATACAAATGGGTGCCAATGGTGTGATGACAAGAAATGCATTTCAGTGAATAGTAACTGTAGTATGGTTAGTATTTATGGGTAAATAGTGATGTAATTAACATTGCTTCTTTGTAATCATTAGTTCACCATTTAAATAGCACTATATAAAATAGCACTTACATATGAAGGCATTTAGAAAATATGTAGGAAAATATTCATTTCTTGGTATGTTGGTACAAGAGTTGGCACAAGAATAGTTCATTGCTCAAATTTGTCAGTGTAGATTCTATTTTGTATCCAGTACCTTTCACTTACACTGGATGAGACTGAGAAAATTCTTTGAAAATTGATTTATTAAAAAGGCCATAAAAGTCTTCTATTCTGATGGAAACAGTATTATATAGGTAAGTATTGAGATCTTATCTGTGGGATTCTTCTTCAGACCTGCATTAGTAGTAGTGTTGTCCCTTTATAGGTTTTGTGTGTAAGCTTAACCTGAGGAGTTGAAAATAGGAGTTTCTCTTTTATCTTTCTTTAAATTAGTGGTTCTGAAATGGAGGCATCCCCCAGGGATCATTTGGCAATGTCTAGAGACGTTTTTGGTTGTCACAACTGGGGATGTGCTACTAGTAGGTAGAGGCCATGGATGCTCCTAAAATTTTGAACAATTCATAGAATAGCCTGCCATACCAAAGAAGTGCCTGGCTCAAAATGTCAATATGGACTATTACAAAATTGCAAAAACTATTTATGGTAGATGAAAATGGATTAACCTTTTAAAATTGATAGCATCAAACTATCTCACATTTATTAAAATATATTAACAAATTGAAAGAAAAAAATTTATAAAGCAGTGTTTAGTAGGAGTAAAGATTTTCTTATTGGGCTGTGTCTTAACTAAATGCGCATATAGTTTCCACATGAAAACTTAACATAATCATTGAATTTAAAGTATGTACTTGTTTTTCAAAATACCAGGCAATCATAATTAAGCAAAAGGTAAAGAAAATGCAGTTAGAAAACTAAAAAAATATTTTTATTGCATCATCTAAAATTTATCCCCATTAACTAATAATAGTTAAAAATTGTAAGTTTTATGATTCTAATTTAAAATATTCAAAATTTAAAGTGGAAAATTTTCAACTATTAACACATAAAATTGAACCCATTGCTTTCATACTGTTTGGTATATATCTTCCAGTGATATAATTTACTTTAATAACAAGATATACTTCAATTTTATTCAAGTTAAAACATTAATATAACTATGCCTTGGTCACTTGAATTAATTTTTAGATTTGCGTTATTATTCCTTTAATGAGAGTTATTTTGGTGAGTAATATGGAAGTAGAAGCTAATTAAAATAAGGCATGGAAATAGGGACTAAAATGGAGAATGTTAGTAAAATTTGCTAACAGATTTCATTTTAAGCTTTATTAGATTACCCTGAATTAACTTCCATTTAGACATTTATAGTAGCTGAAAATACACATATAATTTTTAATCTCAGAAATTGTGTTATATGAATTGCTATCAAATATTCATTTTATAAACTGGCCTATTGCTTTTTATTTTATTTTTGATAACGATGTGTTAACAAGGAAAGCATTTGATGTGATACTCTAAGTGAGCAGATGGTACTCACTTGTAATTTAGAATTTAATGTAATGTGTCTTTAGACAGTTCTATTAAACTGAACCAAATGCTAATGAGTACAAAAAGGTCTGTGGGATGTTAGTGTAACTCTTTCATTATTTAACAATATTTAGTGCTCATTGCATTTTTTTGTGCTCTAATAGCTCAAATACCCTGCTGCTTATCACTGATTTTCATGGTAAATATTTTTGAGTGAAGATCATTAGAGTAATGGTTACTCTTCATAGTCTGTTTGCTAATGTGCATCTGGTTCGTTGGATCAAAAAATGCCAGCTGTATTCCAGAATAAAAGTGAGCTCCCATCATTGATTAAATTGGCCTTCTGTGTGATTGAAATATAATTTCATCTTATTGTACTTGTTCAGTATCAATAGACAAATATGAAGAACAGTAGACTTATTTGGATGGTGACTCCCATGTTACCATTGTTATTAAAAAGACCTGCATTAAGCTTTATTTTTTTCCCTTTTCTAACATGTTGTTTAGCCACTCTGTTGACATTTTTGTAGGATCTTTACTTATCAGATTATTCAAGTAAATGTTTCTTTTCAGTTACCTGGTAAATTTTTAGAACTATGCTCTAATGGTCACATATTATTATGATTATTACTAAGATTTATATGCTATGTGAAATTAAAAAGCAATGAATTGTAAAATATTAATAAGAAAATTTTTATGTTTTTATGTTCCTAATGTAGATGTGATGGTTCAGTAAGAGTCACAAAATAATCTGAGATTTAAAATAATATATCTTCTATGATTTTTAAAAAGAAGAATAAAGATTGACATTAGTATTGGAGTACTTTTAATCTATTACCTTATAGTCAATGCAATTTGTTCTGAAGAAATCAATACTTTTTGAATGGAGGTGACTGCAAAGTGTTTCATGTAGGAAATATATAATAAAGTAGTTGTATAGTATAGTATACACTATATTGTATAGCATAATAGTATAAACTACATGTAGAGCAATTTGTAAATAAATATTTGGTGGCTGACTTTTAAAGTAGTTAAAAGGATAAAAATTGCTTCAATCATTTTTATACATAGGAATAATTATAATTTAATTTTAAGTAAGTTTTGGCTTAATTGACTGAAAATAACTATTTAGCTCCCTTAAATGAGAAGACCTGAGGTAAGTATTTATACCTATGGAGAAAAGAAAAAAAAAATTTTGGAGTGGAGCTCAGGGTACACTCACATAGTATTAAGTCCTCATTAAGTCCTTTGTATTTTTCTATTATAAAGAAGAATTACAGAAAGCACTGAGCCCCAAAATTCAGTTTGTGATTTTCATGAGGCAAGTTTTATCATAGATATTGATAATAATATGTGAAGTATCTGAACCTGTTCAGATGGTCTCAGTTTTTTGACCTTTAACCTCTGACCTCTCAGTGCAGGAATTAGTTGAAAAATTATTACAGTAGGATTGAAAAAAATGTAACTTTCGTAGGTTCTTTGCAGCCTCAGTGAAGGAAATGTGACAAATAGAACAGGATAAAGATCATGGATATTTAAAATTTAGTACCCATGTATATACCCTTGGATGTAGTAAAATTATTTTGAGTTATTGAGAAAGGAATTTATCTTCTCAGATGGAATTGTATTTTGATAAAGCATGTCTTTTACACTTTTCATTTGTTTCATTCCCACAGTGTTTGAATTATGATTTTATTAAGTTTAGAACTATTTCATGTAATCATTAAAGGAAATGACTGCAAAGCATGTTTTTGGTTTCAACAGAAGTTTTCATTAGATGATTTCTGTTTCGAATTGTATTTGCACTTTTTCAGTAAGGATTTATACTTATTTATTAAGGAAGTATAATTTAATAATGAAATTAAGAAGAGAGATTCTGACTCTGTAGAACTCGATTTAGAGCTAAGAATAGTATTTTGACGTTTACCAGGTGATTTATATATACACTTAAGTTTAAGAATCCTTGCTTTATCTTGCAAAATAACATGCTTTATCTTTAAATTTTTTAGTCTGTCAAAAACTACACTAAATGTCATGTGAGGAATGAACAGATCTGTAACAAACTTACCAGCTGTAAAAGCTGTTCACTAAACTTGAATTGCCAGTGGGATCAGCGACAACAAGAATGCCAGGCGTTACCAGGTAATGATTTTTAAATTTGGTAAATGAGTTTTATATTCTGCATATGATTACAATTTGAGAAAGGGGTGTTTGATAAGAACATTTCATTTTCTAAAATTTAATCAGTACCAGATATCGTACAATAATATTGGATTCATAATTATATTGTTTCTGTTTGATTTTTAATTTCAAAAAGTTGGGATAGAAATGTTTTATAATTGCGTTTTGTTTCCAATTCTTTTAAGATATTTACAATTTCATGTATTTATTATATTATAAAGTTGATTAAATTCCTTTTCAATTTAAAAAAAACAATTACATCTTAAAAACATTGAAAATAATAAGCACCTACAGAACTAATATCCAGATTTAACAAATGTTAACATTTTACCATATTTGTTAAATGCCCTTTGTTTTTTAAATTTAGTGAACTATTTTTCTGACCACTTTTTAAATTATAGACTGTAACATTTATAATATCATTTTATGAGCATTCAAGTTCTACAAACCAGAGCAAAGCTCATTTAAAAAGTAATTACAATTTATTTTTCATGGTTAATACGCTTCTTAGTAGATCCTCTCTGGGAACTCTTTCATTGAATATAAAAGATAAAATCAGAAAATCAGAAAGCAATATAGGTGTTTATCCAGTTTTGTGTTCTTGTTATATAGATAAAATGAGACACACACTGGTTAAGTGACTTGTTAAGACTTCATGTCTCATAAAAGGCAGAGTCATAACTATTAAGTAGGTGTTCTATCTCTGTTCAGTTTTCTGCCACTCTCTATCTCATTTTTTCCATAGAAAAATTTCTGGACCCATGTAATAATAACAAGTATTGGAAAATTCCAATACAGAATATATGTCTGAAGAGATTCTTTCCTACAAGTTCATGCAATAAAATAAAAATTACATTGCCTTTAAAAGAACCATATTTTGTAATGTTTATTCTAATCTGGAATTTTGCTTATATGCTTATCTTTAAAATTTTAAAATAGTGATATGTATATGTGTATTCACTTTGAGAAAATTAGAGAATATTAATGCAGTATGGAGAATTTGAGAAGCCTTAGTGAGACACTAAGAATTTGGAAGTGGTATTCATCTCCAAGAGTTGAGCTATAAAATCAGCATATAGGTCAATAAAGGTATTTACAGAGTTTCTTTGAAATTACAAAGTAAATCCTGGACCAAAATAAAACTTGACTGAAGGAATTTATATATTTAGAGGAAGACTGTTTAATAAGAAGGGAATTTAATTGTCAAGGAAAATTGGAAAAATGTTAGTAAAGTTAACTTTGTGAGTACCCACCTACTCATTGCCCAGGAAAAAAAATATTGCTTTGGTATAAGAGCTCTCGTTAAGCTGACTATTATTTTGGAGATACAAACAAATCTTGAACATACACTAACTTTTCTGGTTCTGAGTTCATGCTTACTAAGCATACAAGTGGGTATACATAGTTCAACTTTCATTCAGCTTGTACAAAGGAATTGAATACTCTGGAGGACCCAGTCTCAAGAGCAGTTGTACTTTACCACAAAAATCGGTGAATTGGATTTTTTTAAAAAAAAGATCTCGTATAAAATTGGCAGTTTGAATTTAAAAATAATTATTTTGCTTTTTTATTGGAGAAGTTGCGGGTTTAGAAAAATCATGCATAAAAGACAGGGTTCCCATATTATTAACACCTTGCATTGGTGTGGTACTTTTTTTACAGTTGATGAAAGCAAATTTTTAATTGTACTATTAACTGTAGTCCATGTTTTAATTTAGGGTAAATTATGTTGTGCAGATCCATAGATTTTTAAAAAACTTTTATTCTAGTAACATACATTCCTTCAACCTAAACTCCCACCTTTAACCTCATTCCAATATTCCAATATTCAGTTCTGTTCATTTCATTCACTATCTTATGCTACCGTCATCACCATCCATTACCAAAACTTTTCCATTGTTCCAAAGAGAAACTCTGTACATTTAAGCCTTAGCTCCCTATTCCCTACACTTACTCCATCCCTAGTAACCTATAGTTTATATTTTGACTCTATGAGTTTGCTTATTCTGTTTGAAATCAGTGATATATAATATTTGTCCTTTTGTGTCTGGCTTATTTCATCAACTTATCTTCAAGGTTCATCCATGTTGTCACATGTATCAAAACTTCATTCTTTTTTATAGCTAAATAATTTTCCATTGTGCTATATGCCACATTTTGTTTATCCATTCACTGGTTGAAGGACACTTGAGTTGCTTCCATCTTTTGACAACTGTGAATAAAGCAACTCTGAACATTGGTATGCAAATATCCGTTCGGGTCCCTGCTTTCAATTCTTTTGGATATATACTAAATAGTGGGATTTCTGGGTCATATGGTAGTTTTATCCTTAGTTTTCTGAGGAACTGCCAAACTGTCTTCCACAGCAGCTGCACCATTTTACATTATCACCATGTAAAATGGTGTTCCTAATTCTTCCCATTCTCTCCAACACTTGTAAATTTCCAATTTTTAAAAAATAACAGGCATTCTAGTGGCTGTGAAATGATACTGCATTATGATTTTGATTTACATTTCCCTATAGGGTAATGATGTTGAGCATCTTTTCATGTGCTTTTTGACCATTTGTGTATCTTTGGGGAAATGCCTATTCAAGTCTTTTGCCCATTTTTAAAAATATAATTATATTGAAGCATATCATCCATACATGAATATACATAAACAATAAGAATATATAGGAAAAGTTGTGAACTTACAAAACAAGCATGCATATTATCATACAGGGCTCCCATACATCACCCCATCACCAACGCCTTGCATTGTTGTGAAATTTTTGTTACAAACTATGAAATAGCATCAACAAAATATTACTACTAACTATAGCCCATATCTTACATCTGATATATTTTCCACCAGCCCACCTGATTAACACCCTGTAGTAGTATTATACATTTGTTATAGTTCATAAGAATGTTCTCATATTTGTCCTGTTAACCATAGTCCATCTTCTACCACTGGATTCAGCCCCATATTTTGTACAATCTATGCAAAATGTACACTCAGTGGCTCTTGTTTTTATTACATAATTGTGCTGTTATCATCTCAGAGCATTTTAAAACGTTTTCGTTACTCCAAAAGGAAAAATCCTATACCCTTTTATAGCCCCCTAATAGTTGTCTCTTAGAATTAATGTAATGTCTTCTTTGCCATTGCTGCAAAAAATATTACAATATTGCTGTTAACTATCATCCATAAGTTAAATTAGTTATAATTTTCCCATGTATCATCATATTCTTAACACTTTGTAAAAGAAGAAATTCTTATAATTGTACTGTTAACCAAAATCTTCATCCAACCACCAAAATCAGTTATACACACCCTAGATTATTCTCTAGTTTCCTTTCAATTGACATTTATGTACACAATCTCATTTATAAATCAGCAGTGTTAGTTATACTCAGTATAATGTGTTACCATCAACTCTATTCATTTCTACACTTTTACAATAAACCTTATCAAATATTCTATATGCATGGACCATCTACTCCCATTCTCAACCTATTTCCTTGTAACCTAGACCCTAGAATTTACCTCCATGAGTTTACTCATTATATTTATTCATATTAGTGAGACCATACAGTATTTTTCCTTTTGTGTCTGGCTTATTTCACTCAATGTAATATCCTCAAGGTTCATCCATGGTGTCATATGCATCCAGATTTCATTTCTTCTTAGAACTGAATAGTATTCCATTGTAGGTATATACCACATTTTGCTTAGCCATTCATTGGTTCATGAGCACTTGGGCTGGTTCCATATTTTAGCAATTGTGCATAATGCTGTTATGAACATAGGTGTGCAAATGTCAGTTCACACTCTTGCTTTCAGTTCTTCTGAATATATTCCTAGTAATGGGATTGATGGATCATATGACAGTTCTATATTCAACTTCTTGAGGTACTGCCAAACTGTCTTCCATAGAGGCTGCCTAATTCTACATTCCCACCAACAGTGAAGGGGTATTCCTGTTTTTCCTCACCCTCTGCAGTGCTTGTTTTTTGATGATGGCCATTCTATAAGGTGTGAAATGGTATCTCATTGTAGTTTTGATCTGCGTTTCCCTAATAGTTAGTGATGTTGAACATTTTTTTCATGTGCTCTTTGGCCATTGGTATTTCCTCTTTGGAGAAATGTATATTCAAGTCTTTTGCCCATTTTTAAATTGGGTTGCTTGTCTTTTTATTGTTGAGTTATATGATCTCTTTATTTAATTTGGATATCAAGTCTGTGTCAGATATATGGATTTCAAATACTTTATCCCATTGAGTAGGCTGCCTTTTTACACCTGTAACAAAGTCTTTTGAAGAATTTGGGGGAGGTCCCATTTATCTAATTTTTCTTTCATTTCTCATGCTTTGGGTGCAAGGTTTAAGAAACTACCAGCTACCACAAGATCTTGAAGATGTTTCCCTACATTTTCTTATAGAAATTTTATAGTTTTAACTTTAAATAGGTTAATGATCCATTTTGAGTTGATTTTTGTATAAGGTGTGAGATAGGGGGCTTCTTTCTTTCTTTTAGATATGGATATCCAGATTTCCCAACACCATTTGTTGAATAGACTGTTCTGGCCCAACTGTGTAGGCTTGACAGCCTTGGCAAAAATAACTTGACCATAGACATGAGGGTCTATTTCTGAGTTCTCTATTCAGTTCCATTTTCAGTATGTCTATCTTTATGCCAGTGCCATCTTTTTTTTTTCTACCACTGTAGCTAAGTAATATGCTTTGAAGTTAGGAAGTGAGAATCCTCCAACTTCTTTCTTGTTTTAAGAAATTTTTGACTATTCAAGGCCCCTTACCCTTCCAAATAAATTTGATAATTGGCTTTTCCATTTCTGCAAAAGAGGCTGTTGGGATTTTCATTGGGATTGCATTGAATCTGTAAATAACTTTGGGTAGAATTGGCATCTTAACTATATTTCATCTTCCAATCCATGAACACAGAATGTCTTTCCATTTATTTAGGTCTTCTTTGGTTTCTTTTAGCAATGTTTTGTAGTTTTATGAATACAGTTCCTTTATATCCTTGGTTAAGTTTATTCCTAGATATTTGATTCTTTTAGTTGCTATTATAAATGGAATTTTTTTCTGATTTCCTCTTCAGATTGCTCATCAGTAGTGGATAGAATGTTACTAATTTTTGCATACTAATCTTATATCCTGCCATTTTGCTGACTTTTCTATTATTTATAGTAGCTTTGTTGTGGATTTTTCAGGATTTCCCAGATATAGGATCATATCATCAGCAAATAGCAGCAGTTTTACTTTTTTCCTTTCCTATTTGGATGCCTTTTATTTCTTTATCTTGCCTAACTGCTCTAGCTAGCATTTATAGCACAGTATTGGATAACAGTGCTGACAGTCATCATCCTTGTCTTGTTCCCAATCTCAGAGGGAAAGCTTGCAATCTTTCAGGTTTGAGTGCAATGGTAACTGTGGGTTTTTCATATGTTCATTTTACCATGTTGAGAAAGCTTCCTATCTTTTGGAATGTTTTTTTTTTTTTTTGGTCAAGGAAGGGCACTGTATTTTGTCAAATGCCTTTTCTGCGTGAATCGAGAGGATCATGTGCTTTTTCTTCATCAATTTATTAATGTAGTTTATTACACTAATTGATTTTCTTGTGTTGAACCACCCTTGCCTACCTGGAATAAAAGTCACTTGATCATGGTGTATAATTATTTTAGTGTGATTTTGGATTCGGTTTGCAAATATTTTGTTGAGGATTTTTACATCTATGTTCATTAGAGAAATTGGTCTGTAATTTTCTTTTTTCATGGTATCTTTATTTGGTTTTGGTATTAGGGTGATATTGGCTTTATAGAACGAGTTTGGTAGTGGTCCTTCCTTTTCAAATTTTGGAAGAGCTTGGTCAAGACTGTTATTCAATCATCTTTGAATGATTGGTACAATTCATCTGTGAAGCCATCTTGTCCTGGGTTTTTCATCTTTGCGAGGTTTTTGATGACTGTTTCAATCTCTTCACTTGTGATTGTCTTTTTGAGGTCTTCTCTTTCTTCTAGGGTCAGTGTACATTGTTCATATTGTTCTAGGAATTTGTCCCTTTCATCTACTTTGTATAGTTTGTTGGTGTGAAGTTGTTTACAGTATCTTTTATGATCTCTCATTTTTGTGGGTGGGGTCAGATTTTTAAATGTATTTTTTGTGTGTTTACATCTTCTCTTTTATTCTTTGTCATTCTAGCCAAGGGTTTGTCGATTTTGTTGATCTTCTTGAAGTCTCAACTCCATGGATTCTGCTGAGAGATCAGCACTTAATCTTATTGAGGTTCCTTTGTATTTGATGCATTGCTTTTCTTTTGCTATTCTCTTGCTGCTTTCAGGTTCCTCTCTTTATCTCTGATATTTGTCATTCCGACTAGTAGGTTTCTTAGAGTAGGTTTATTTGGATTTAATTTGTTTGAGTTTCATTGTCCTTTTTGGGTATTGTTATTTATGTCTTTCATAACGGTTGGGAAGTTTTCTATCATTATTTCCTCAAATATTCTTTCTGCCTCTTCTCCACTCTCTTCCCCTTCTGGGACACATATAACATGCACATTTATAAGTTTTGCATTGTCATTCAAGTCCCTAAGCCACTGTTCCATTTTTTCCATTCTCTTCTCTTTCTGTTTTCTTGATTTTTAAAGTTCAGAAGTTTTGTCCTCGATTTCACTAATTCTGTCCTCCCATCAATTCAAATCTGCTATTATAGGTATTTAGTGTATTTTTAATCTCAACCATTGTGTCTTTCATTCCCATAAGCTCTGTTACATTTCTTTGCAGGCTTTTAAATTGTTCTTTATATTCACCCATTGTGTTCTCAATATCCTTTACCTGTTTAGTCATATTTCTTTCAACTCCTTGATTGATTTAGAAGATTTGTGTAATTATCATTAATTAGTTGTCTTTTTAAAATATGTTTTTTATTTATTTTTAAAAGATACTTAGATTACATAAAATGTTACATAAAAAATATAAGGGATTCCCATAAGCCCCACTCCCTACACCTCCCATTTTTCCACACCTTAACAACTTCTTTCATTCATTGCAATTGATGGACACATTTTGGAGCATTGCCACTAAGTATGGATTATAGTTTACATCGTAATTTACTCTCTCCCTCTCAATTCTGTAGGTTATGGCAGGATATATAATGGCCTGTATCTGACATTGCAATATCATTCAGGTCAATTCCCAATCCTGAAAATGCCTCCATATTACACCTCTTTTTCCCTCTCCCTAACTTCAGCACCTCCAGTGGCCACTGTCTCCACATCAAATATAATTTCTTCCATTGCTAGAATCACAATAAGTCCATAATAGAATAACAGTAAGTCCACTGTAGTCCATATTTTATTCCCCAATCCTGAGGATTCTGGGATGGTGATGCCTATTCCACCTCTAATTGAGAGGGGGCTTTGATCCCATAGGACTGATGGATGGGACTCTCTTGCTTGCAGTGTAGACTCTCTGAGTTCCTTGGTGTGGTTTAAATCCTGTGTTTTGTCAGGATTTTTCATTTGGGCAGTATCTTCCTGTTTCTTGTTATGGCCTGCAATTCTTTGCTGATGTGTAGGCATCTGAATATGTTGGCAGATTTACTCTGATGGTCAATTTCTCTGTCTTGCCTAGTGGTTTTTTTCACATCTCTTCTTTGATTTTTGTTTCAACATATTCTAAGTCTTTAAAATTTCCCAGATTAAGTTATCAATAAAACCAAGGACTCACTAATGGGGCACAGGTCTGCTCCCAGGAGTTTGGGACAAGAGATGCCTAAAAGAGGTTTTCTTTGCCGTTTCCAGACCGGCCAGCAGATGGTGCTCGTTGGTGAATTTTTCCATGGAGGACACTCAAACTCCACTTGCCCACGATTCTGGTCTGGCTAGAATCAAGATTCAAAGAGGTCTTTGCTGGCCAAATTCAATGA
This sequence comes from Chaetophractus vellerosus, assembly GCA_004027955.1. Taxonomy (NCBI): domain Eukaryota; kingdom Metazoa; phylum Chordata; class Mammalia; order Cingulata; family Chlamyphoridae; genus Chaetophractus; species Chaetophractus vellerosus. The sequence goes on from PVKH010019216.1 coordinate 13,932, forward strand.
AAACAAACCACTCTCTACCCTTTGCCATACCTTCCCTCTTCCCAGGCAGGAAGAGATATGTTCCCTTCTCAGTTGGCTGCAGTGAGCTGTGTGTTTTATCCAGGTTGTTTGCTTTAAGGGTGGGGAATAGGTGCCATTCCTGGCCACGGGGTTAGTAACCCATGACTTTTGTTTCAGCTTCTTCTTCTCTATCGCTCACCTTCCTGGGGGATGCACAGCTCTCTCCTGGTGTGTAGAGCTCCAAAGCGGTCCCCCAGATAGCTTTTTGCCCTTCCTCTCTTATTTTATGAGAGATTTGAGCCCTGCCTCCTCCTTCTGATGCCATCTTCCTAGAAGTTCTCCTCTCTTCTTCCCAATTTTTTTAAAAAAATGGATTGTTTGTCTTTTTGTTGTTGAGTTGTAGAAATTCTTTATATAATGTGGATATTAAACCCTTGTTGGCTATGTAGTTTCCAAATACTTTTCCCATTATATAGGTTGTCATTTTACATTCATGATAAAGTCCTTTGATGCACAAAGATTTTTAAATTTCTTTTTTCCTTTTGTTGTTTATGCTTTTGGTGTGAAGTCTAAGATCATTGCCTAATACAAGGACCTGAAGATGCTTCCCTATGTTTCCTTCCAGGAATTTTATGGTTTTGGTCCTTATATTTAGATCTTTGATCCATTTGGAGTTGATTTTTTTTTATAGTGTGAGGTAGTGGTCCACCATAATTCTTTTGCAAATGGAGATCGAATTTTCCCAGCACTATTTTTTGAAGAGACTATACTTTCCCAGTTGGGTGACCTGCCGCGGTCCAGCCGAGGCAGAGGGAAGCAGGGCTGAAGGTGGTCTAAGGAGTCGGCGAAGAAACACACCACACACAGGTCAGGTGAATATGTAGAGGGCTTTTTTTATTAAGAGATCTGAGGGTCTTTTATATACCTTAGGTTTTGTAAGCCTTAAAGGTGTTTTTGAATTCTATGCAGAACACTTGCGTAAATA
>PVKH010019217.1:0-14918 GCA_004027955.1 Chaetophractus vellerosus
CGTGGGGGCTCAGCCCTGCCCGTGGTGGCTTTTTGCCTTGCCCACGGCGGCTCCGGCCCGCCCACGGCGGCTTGCCTTTCTCAAGGCCGTCTGCCCGCTCGGAGAGGTCCCCGGGAACCGAACCCGGGCCCGGGGCCTCCCATGTGGTACACCGGCGAGCTCTTTATCCACTGAGCTATCTAGCCGGGCCCTCCTTTTTGAGGTTTTCTACCTCTACTATAGGAAAGTAATAATCACCTTGGAATGAAATGAAATGTGCCACACTAAGGAACAACTGTTCAAACTAAGATTATATATAGCAAGTTAGCATTTAATTCATTCTGTAAGGTAAAGCCATTAGATTATATTTCACTTCCTATTTAGACTCTAATAAACAGGATTATTAGTGGAAAGTTTAGGAGGGGGATCAAGAAGAGCAACCTAAATATACTTTTTTTTTTCATTTCCCATCAGCTTGGTTTCATGCCTTGGACAACCTGATAAGATACGATCCAGTACAACTGGAAACATGGAGATTTTGTGGGAATCGGGAGGACCATAAATTACTGTAATGTCTGGGGCAAAGTGCTCATTCGACTCCTTAGCTGCATGGCACTAATGGATGAGGTGGGGGAAGTGGTGCATCATAGAAGCCCAATAAAGAACTCTATATTGTGAGAGTAGTAAGAATTAGGTTTTAGATAAGGCAGCATGTAGGGAAACTTTAACAAATGAGATGAGAGACGTTAGCAAATGGAGTGTATTGATATAGAGAAAAGAGTCTAAGACATTGACTAGTGGACCACTGAGTGTCTGAGAAGGAGTTCATTATAGCCTAGGAGACAGGAACTCATAACCATGCATCACAGAAAAGAGGTGTTGTTCCAAATTCCCAATAATCACTTCCCATGAAGGGTTAGTGATAGACCTATTCCAAATTGACTATAAAGAGAAAGATAAATGTTAACAACACTTGGTGTCCTAAACTCTAAGAATTATGTCAAGAATGGTTACAATCTAATATCAATATTGTACCAGAATTTACAGTGTTTTCGAGGTGATTAACTTTGTCTGGATTTTATTTTTGTTTTGGGGTGTATGTGTACAATTTCATGCACATTTTAAATTGGTTATAAGGAAAATCTTTATGTAGGCCAGGGTCTCTCAACATCAGCACTATTGAAATTTTAAAACAGATTTTTCTTTGCTGTAGGACTGTCCAGTACTTTGCAGAATATTTAGCAGCATCTCAAACCTCTACCCAATAGATGCCTGGAGCACCCCCACCACCACTGAAGTTATGACATTGCCAAATTCCTATGAAGGATAACATTTCCCCACAATTGGGAACCACTAATCTAAGATGATTAATAAAATGCCTCCTGTCTCTTCTATCTTAACTTTTTTTTTTTACAATGGGTTCCCCTGCACCATTAAATGGTGGCTAAAAATTGAAATGTGAATTGTCTATCTCCATTTTGGGACATGGATAAGAAGGGCTTGTGTGGACACAGGTCACAGAAAGAAGCATGGAAAGACTAATCCTAATATTTTTATGGCTGAAAAAATACCCCAAAATTTTATAATTGGCAAGTAAAAATAAATGCAATTGAATTTTCATAGTTTTAAGAGTATTTCACCAACTTTAGGATTTTGGAAATTGATTAAATTCTTTGGGGATTAATTTGTGGGCTTTTCCCAGCCAAGAATTTTCTTACTAGTCACAAAAACTTGGTAGATCTAAATTGGTATTGAATTACTGGGTTGTTGATTCCCATATATACACAATTTTCAGATAGGTATATTTGTTGACCCAATGTGGTAAAAAAAAAAAAAGGGTAGAAAGGATTACTTGAAAGCTAAAATTAAGAAATTATCTCATGAAGTCTAAAGAGTAATAGTTTAAGGATTAGATTTGATTGACTCTAGGAATTTCCTGAAATATTTAGAATGAGCCTTGATGTTGGAAGAATATTGGATAGATTTCAAAGGAAGATAGAGAAGAATAAACACAGAAAGAGCAAACGGTCAATTTGGCAGGTTGACTGACTAATTCAATTAAAAATTGTATATAAAACCGTGTGGAATTCAAGATCCAAAAAATAATCATTTTTAAGCTTTATTTTCCAAGCACAGAATAAAATTGCATAAATGACTATGTTTCTTAAAAGATTCCATTATAAAAGATGAAAGTTAAACATAGGTGGTTCTTTAAAGCACTCTCAACAGTTTCTCATATTTCACAAATAAGAAAATAGAGTAAATTCAAATATTAGTTAAGTGAACACTCTGGGCAGCAAAAGAAAGGAGACATTTCATTTTCTGAATATGTCAGAAGTCTCATTTTTCAAAGCTCCACTAAATGCTACTGTGTTCTGTGGAGTTGTCCCTGATGTCCCTAATCAAATTGTTTCTGTGTTTGAACTCCCAACATCTCATTGCCTATACTTCTATTGTGACGTTAGTTTATTCTTCCAAGGTTGTCGATATGAGTTGCCCTATGCCTTTCTCTCTGTGAGTATATGAATTTTGTGGGCTCAGGAATTAAACATATTCCTTTTCTGGCCTTTATGGTATTTGACACAGATACAGCCTGGAGTAGAAAATCATTAAATATCTATTGAAAGCATCAATCCCTGTATGATATCCTTAGGTGAGTAAGACATACAATTTAAGAATAGGACTTTGTTTTGATATGTGTATATCTCTAGAGCCATGCATCCTTATTAAATTGTATGAGTGGGATTGTAAACAAAAATAAAGTGTGATTAAATCCCCAAATACTTAGATATGGACACAGGTCAAGGGAAATTTTGCTATTGCAGATTCATAGATGGGCGGAGCAAACGTATAGTAGAGTTCTCTATACTGCAACTTCTTAGTCTTACAGAGAAATAAATAGACGCCTAGTTACATATTCAAAATAGCAGACCTAATTTAAGGCAAAACCAATAACAGATTATATATATATCTTTCCCTACACCTTATTGCCTACAGGTAACAATTTAATCCACACCACCAACTGTGGTGAAATAGTAGGTCTGGGAAATAAGTACCTGCAATAACAATAGAGCAAAAATTTTAACTGAAGTGTTTTCACTTTAGGATCCATTGTTTTAATATCATTTTATAATGGTGGAGTATCAAAAAAAACCACTACAGAGTGACTTCAAAAAAGTGATTAAGAATTTTAAAAACAATGCTGCTTGGATAAGAAACTCCTTTTTGGGATATCAATCAATATTGACTTTTAGAGCACTACTGCTCATTGGCATATCTCCTTTTGGCTAGAGTAAATATGACAAAGAGAGACTTCATCTACCAAGCAGGATAATCTAAGTATTTATAATAACTAAATTTTCTGTATATAATTAAATAAAAAATTATTATAAGACTATAATATCTAGACAAAATTGTTTTACTTGAAATGTTTTTTTAAATTCTTACATTATTTCAATGAACAAAGATAATAGACTTACTTATAAAAGGAAACTGAGCTATCTAAATTTAGATGAGAACTACTGAATTTGATAATTTTTAGATGTTGTGTAGCCTTGATTGATTTTAAAAGATAATGATAAAACCATTTGAGAACTACAAAGCATAATAATATTCCCTCTTGTATTTGGGGAATATATAATTACTACAGAATATTAAATTGGGAAAATAGAAATAGAGCATTTACTCTACAAGAATAATTGCGACACCTGCACAGAGCAGACTGCTCTGCCTTTGCAGAATGTTAAAAGATTGTTCAGCTATTATCATTACAATTTGTCTTTTAAATAGAAAGATTATGGAATAAGTCTATAGATGACTTAAAATTAAATTTGATTAAATGCTTGGGAAGAACCTTGCTAACCTTGTGAGTGGAAATTCACAATTGATTTTCATTTAGAAATGCATTGTGGGATAAATTTGGTAAATTATTATTTGAAAATTGTTAGTGAACTCTGATTTACCTCCTGGTGAATAGTTTGAAGATATATACTTTTCCAAAAAAGCATATTTATAACTTACGTAACTTATTTTGTCCCTTCTCCTACATATTTTAATTGTGCAGATATTTTGTATCTGTCTCTTTAGTGATTGTATTCATCTCTTCTAATTACTAGAATTTCTTTTAATTTTGTGTACAGCCAATGAAAATCAAAGAATCATGCTGAGTCCTTCAGAATGCAGTATTATTCAGAAAACACAAACTATAAGCACTATATTGGCTAGAATTTGAAGTTAAATAAAAGTATGTCTGCCATAATTGAGGAGAAAAGGTTTGATTCACAGAAACATAGAATTTCCTCCAACTAAACGAGGAAACAGTATAATTAGAAAAAAGTTCTGAGGTTTCTGTATTTCTGGGGAAGAGGTTTTTTCCCCCCATAAATATAAAAGAACATATTCAGAACCCAGAAAGAATCTTTATTAAGTTTCCAGCAATGAAAAGATAGAAAAGAACCTTGGCCAATTAAGTTTTGTAATTTTGTATTTTTAAAAATCTGGCTACATTTTGAGAGGCACTATGGTACCTTAGTTAAGGCTGTGGCCCTGGAACCATACCACTGCTTAAATAATGTTTGCTTTTGAGAAATTAGTTAACTGTTCCTCTTCCATTTACTTTTCCTTAAAATGGAAATACTAATATTTTCTACCTGATAAAGTTGTTGGGAATGATTTAAGAGGCTAATGTATATAGTGTAGCTCATATTCTGGCTCATAGTAAATGCTTAAACAATGTCAGCCATTACGATTACCTAAACAGAATGGGCACATCCTAACATTCTAAGTTTGTTTGTTTTTTAATCATAAAATTTCAGAATTATAAGCTTTTTTGTAATAAACCTGAAGATGATCATTTTGAAATGTTAGCAATACTAATATTTGATATACTTCAATCTAATAACTTGAGAACAAATATGGTTAAAATTAAAATTGAGATTTTTAAAAACAGTCCTTTCATGTGGATAAACTAGAGTTAGGTAAATCAACATTTTTCAGAACAGAAGGTTATGATGTTCTTGGAGATTACAGTATATTTCTGTGCAGTTAGGAAAATGTAAATTCATGTCTACTGAATACATATTGACTTCTTCCATAAAGGTTAACTCTAATTCAATATTGACATTTTTTATTTCTCCATATTTGCTAGGAATTTGAGAAACAGCCAACAAAAATATGCTGGCTGAAATAAAATTCTACAGTTAAAAGAGAAAGATGTTTACAATGCCACTTTGCAGAGGTAATGAATTCAAGACATGGGCTGATGAAATTAAAGAGAAAAAGGGGGAAAAATAGAGGTAAATGAGCATTGAGGTAGGTATGGGACCATGATGTGAAGAATAGAGATACTGAAGTATTCTGCATATTGTGGTAGCCTTAAAACATGGCTTCAAGTTATTTGACATTCCTCTCATCAAGAGATAGAGATATGCACCAACCCATTCCCCTCTCCAGATTGGGTCAGCCTTTGTCATTGCCTTGAAGAATAAAATGCAAAACGACACTGCATAACTTCTCAGGATACTTTAGAAGAGTCCATGAAGCTTCTGAATGGTTTTTCTTGGGACTTTAGTTCTGGGAGCCTTGTAAAGTCCTGAGACCACATGTGGAGAGATCATGTGAAAAGAAGTGAGAGAAAGAGGGACTGGCAGAGAAACCCTAGCTGTTTCAAACTCAGCAGTTTTAGTCTTTCTAGCCCAGGCACCAGATATTTCAATGAAAAAGTCTTGAAGGCTCTAATCCCAGCCACCTCATGTTTGTAAGTATGTGAGAGACCGTGAATTTTTCAGCTGAGCACTCTCAACCCCAAGATTTGTGAGAGAAACAAATGCCTGCTATAGTTTTAAGTTATGATTTGGGGGTGGTTTGTTACACATCAATAAATAATCAGAAAATAATGTGGTCTTTCAAATAAGCTAGATAATAACATGAATTAATTAACGTGTATCTGTTTAATATCATTTAGTGCACACTTAGGTTATCAAAGGGAAATGCCCAGAAAAAAAAGTCTAATATAACCCAGTAAACTTCAGATTCAGTCGCTCAACATCTATTTATTGAACACCAACTATATGCAGGATAGCATTCTAGATAGAGACTATTTGGGATACATCACTGAATAAGACAACAAATATGCAAATATCTTGTCCCTATAGTTCCATAAGGGTAAAAGAAAATAAATAAGGAAATATGTGCCAATAATTCAGGTAGTTATAAGTGATAAGAAGAAAGAATAAATCATGGAGAAGGCTATTTTTAACATAGAATAGTCAGGGAAGGCATTCCCGAGAAGGTTTAAAATATAACATTCCAGTCAGAAGGAATCACAGGTGTTTAAGTCCTGAGTTGTAAAAAGCAATAAGGGTAGTGTGTCCACAGTAGCATCAGTAAAGAGAAGAAGGATGGAAATGAGGGTGAGGAATTTGAATTTCATTCTAGGTGAGAAAGGAAGCCATGGGAGGAATTTGATCAGGAGAGGGAGATGATTTTAATCACTCTAGTCTTGCATCAATGTGGCAGAGATGGCTAACTTTTGACCAAAATCCATATTCTATTATTCCTGAGTGCACAGTTAGAATATATTTCCCAGCCTGTAAGTCACTGGGTATGCTCATGTAGCTGAGACTTAGCCATTAGAATGTGATTGGAAATGATGCATAGCTGGCTCATAAAAATTTCCCATGTGTGCTCACTTAGCTTCCAGCTGACAGGAATGGAGGCAAGTCTCAGATCAAACTTAGTAGCCCCAGAATTGACGATGGAAGAGATATCCTTAGCCTAGGTCTCTCAATGATTGCCTGCTTTAAATCCCCCCGACCCCCACCTCCCCAAACACACATGTAACACCAACACCCGCATTATCTAGTAGAAAACATCCCGGACTGTTTTATGGAGAAGATCTGGAGTTCTTTTGTTTGAGTAATTAATTATATGTATATGTTTATTTGTTAATGGAGCCTAGTCTACCATATCTAATACAGTGGATCTAATACAGATCTCTGAAGAAGCTTTTTTTTAAACCTACTAGAAGAAATGTAGTGAAAGTGTCAAAATATGGTCAAATTCAGAGACTATTTTGAGGATAGAGCTGGGAGGACTGGCTGATGGGTACCTTTTAAGAATGCCAGCTAGAAATTTTGAAAATTCACATAATCCCACTGACACTAATTTATTTAATTCTCATGAAAGTGGATGATAGAATAGACTTTCTCTGACTTACTTTTGACTGAGAATAGAATCCACAGAATTCCAAAGTAAAAGAAAATCATTCCCCAAATGCAGAATTTTCAAAGGAAGTGAAAGAAAGCCCATTCCCAGATTCTTAAACTTTACATAAAAAGTACATTAAAGAGGGGGTCGGAGACAGTCTTTGGTGAAAAGGACATCTTGGAAATAATTATGACGTACAGCCCCTTCCAAACTGAAGGTGGAGGGAGGAGAAACTGTGTCTTATCTCAAGCCTATTGAGGGGCTTTCCATGGGACCACGGGACCAGTCAGAGCTTTGAAATATTTTCTCCACAATGATGACTGACTCATGCCTGAGGAAACCAAAACCTGTTTGGTAATAGGATAGAGGTGGCTACCTTCTGATTCCTATGTTCTCACAGAGTTTACTAGTAAACATGTGATTCACACAGAGAAGAAAAGGTATCACACGATCATCTTAGGCTCTTTTTAGGACCTCAGCAGAAATGGGCTGGAGTGCAGGATACTCAGGGTATGAGGTTAGAACCATAACCCTCTGGCTAGAGAGAGGTGCATTTGTGTGGATCAAGAGAGAAGTCTCCAGTGATGGTACATCCCACATAGAGAAAAATAAGGCTTTAAACAGAGAATAACTCCTCATCTCATCTCAATAAAGGGGAGTGGGTCAGTACCTGGCTATCAGGTACTGGGTTTGGGGTTAGAGAAGAGACAGAGGAAGAAGAAGTCAACTATACTCCACTCTGCATTCCCATGAGATTCTCCAGCCCAAAGTGGACCCAAGCTGGGGAGGTGAGAATATTTTGCATTAAATCAAATTTGGAATTCCAATATTATTTAGAATCATTCATTCAAAACATTGAACTACCAACTTGTGTTTATCATTTGCATTCCCTGTAGGACTCTATATTTAAGAATGAGCCACTGGGTCAAGGGTCTGCCTGACATTTCTTCTGGAAGCAGGAGAAGATTAAGCCAATTGATAAATGTAAAGAGGTCACTGGACATTACAATAAAGTCATTATGATCATGTCATGAGCCATGCTATATTATTTACCTTAAAGTGTTCTCTTTTTTCTTTTCTTTTTTTTTTTTTTTGAATGCACAAAGCAATTTGTTTGCTTACTTAATTGCAAGTTGCCCAAACCACCAAACCTGCAATAAGCGTGTCAAAGTCATACAATACATTAAAGGTGGAGCATATCAGAGCTTGGAAAGTCCATTGGCCCGAGGGCTAAAGCAGGCTACCTTAACAACAGGTCTCAGGAGCCAGGCCCCAGGCAGCAGTCAGTGGAGGTCCCATTGTGGAGGGTGAGAGCCACAGTGAGTTTCTTCACATCACATCACAGCACAGGCATTGAAGCTGCGACTCAGAGTGACCAGGTGTCAATCAGCCTCAACCTGATGCTCACCAAAGTGACGTTTGCTCTGGGTGTTCTCTTTTAAAAAATGTTTTCTAGAGTTTTATTCCTAGCTTTACCTTATGCTCTTATTCTGTGCATGGGTTTTCTCAAATGGTTATGCGAGTTCCATGCATAAAAGATGCCTGTGCTTACTCAGAAAACCTGGTTTATGGATCCTGATTTAAAATTACGGAAAATGAGAAGAAATAAACCTGGGGCTTTATTTCCCCTGTATACATGACACAGTTAATCTAAGATACTGCAGAGGTCTACAAAATCAGAAGTCTTGAAAATAATTTCTTTGATATAATAAAAAGAAAACTCTTTTTCCTTAACAGAATTCCTTAGTTTCTGTGGGCAGAAATCAGATGTCTCTCATTATTGCAGTAGTTTTTCTCCACACAGTTTAATCTATGACCTGTTAGCCAGGGTACTTTCCATATTCAGTAAGCTTATATACAAACTCGATTTCATGAATTATGTGATTACTACTGCTGAGAAGTCTCATTGGTAATAAAGTACAACTATGAAAATGTGCACTTCAGATAAATTAAAGACATATAAAGAAAGTATAGATTGGAAAAATAAATTATTAGGGCTTTGTTTATGTAGATCACTCATATCAAAGTTGGAAACTGTACTTTGAAAGGATACAAAATAAAATTTCTAGGTTGAGTAGGGAGTATCAGTTCATTTTTGAGTGTACATTGAATGTGGCTTAAATCAGTCCTTTACAGAGAGAACCTGAAAAACGCAAGCATTTTATGCTGGAAATTTTGCACAGGGGTCCAGCAGAGCTCCAGATGATCCTATGGTGCAAACTGGATTCACATCATTTTTTCTATTAAGTCCCTGTCCTTGACAGAATAATGGAAAAATATTGCATTATATCTATGACCCTTAAGGATAGGTACAATTCTTTACTCTCATAATTATTAAAGCAATATTTTCCATGGCTACATGGAAAAGCAAGTATTTTAAAAAGAAAAAAATACTCAAATAATAAAAAAATTTAACTTTGTACAGTTTCTTACATTCTTTTTTTCCTTTTTCTTTCTTTTATTTTCTTTTAGTTTAATTTGAGAATGGAAGAGAACAGAATCTGATTACTTACAGAGACAGGGATTAAAAGAAGTCCTGCTTCACCAATACTACAATTTTAAAAAGGAAGGCCAGATATTTCCACTTGTGACTCTTGTTTTTTATTCTTTCCCCAATATTGTTCCTTTGTATTTCTATCTGCCTTACATAATTGTAAATTCCTTTGAAGTTAGAAGTTGGGATTTGGTCATTGATCTTTTCTCCAGTATCATTTATATTTGCTGAGTCCTTACCAGATGGTGTTTGCTCAGTAAAAGTCTGTTAAATTGGACAGTTGAAACAAATATCACATTTCACTAATGATAAAATCTTTATTTTTTTTCACATTTTCATATTTGTGAAATCAGGATGCTTCTTGAATTCAGTGGCCTCTTACAGTTGCTATCAGCTAGGCAGCAGTGGTTACCTAGCTTGGAAAAAAATCACAGAGAAAATATTTCTCCATAATTCTGAATTATATTCAATATTGCATAGAAAAATAGGGTCACAAAAGTCTCTGAGATGAAAAACGGTTTAGAAGTTGGACTCTGAGTGTGCAAAAGTTATTTTGCTTTTATTTTCCATTTTACATATGCTCGTGAGTGACGTGGTTCAAAAGAAAATCTAAGTATAAATGAATCTAAAGGAACTCTTTCAATAAGTAGTAAGAAATAAGATTGCATATCATAAGGAAACACTGTGCTATAATTTAATTGGCAGTATATTTTATTTTCAAAGTATACAAAACAATGATGCATCTTGCTGTTGATATTGTACAGTTTAAAATTGTGTGGCAGATAGTGCGCTACTCACTGTAGCTTAAATTACACTGTATCACAATATTTTGAATAAATAGACTGCATTTTATAATAAAACTTGGTCGAGTGTGTATTTTTGATAGTTTGGACATCAACAGGTAGCTATCATCACTAAAACCTATATTCTATATTCATCATAATCTATATTCACAAAATCACAGATGATAATCCTCTAATATTCTCCCATCATAATCCCCTGTCAAGAAAGATTTTCATTTGTTTGCTAGAAGCGTTCTCTTGGGCATATGGATGTCTGTTTTAACTTTAGAGTCATCACGGTCCATCTTCAATCTCCAATCCAGGACCATGCCAGTGAATTTAGGCATATAGAAGCATTTGCTCTCCTTACAGAGAAACTGCATTCTGTGAAATGGAGGGATAGCATCTACTCTACCTGCAGCAGAGGTACAGCCAGCATGTACCAGCACACCAGAACATCAGTGCTACTATTGACTTAGTAATCCATATTTTGTGCCAGTTCCTCAAGCTATGCCCTTTTCTATCTCTGATTTTTTCACGTCTTCTTCCAAACTCTGTCTGTCAAAACCTTACCCAGACTAAAAATCCTAGTACTGATGTCATTTGATATCCTCTAGTAACTTTAGAAGTGATTATAACTCCTTTTTTATTTGTATAACTTTGTTTACCAAAAACCTATTGTATGGCCATTAATTTATATATTTTATTTTCACTAACTGACAGTGGGATCCTTGAGGACAGGGCAGTGTTTTATAGATCTCTGCACATCCCCATAATTTAAAGACCTATTTGCAATGCAGGTTCAATAAATATTTATTAAACATTTAATTGGTAAATTTATAAAGCCTCCTAAACTAACATGTAATCTCTGTTACAACATACTATGCTCTATCCCCCATTTACAGTTTTACCAATTTTACTAAGAATAAATTATGAAAAATATCCAATGGTATGACTAGGAACATATTATTAAAACTATTAATGCAAATATAAAATAATGTTATTAAGATTTAGGGTTTTTAGTTTCAATTTACAACTAGATATCATCACATTGTTTATAAGCAATTTTCAGTGTATGTTATATATATATATATTTGAGAAAATAGTCTTATATAAAAAATAATTTGCTTTTAGATAACCTGGCTAACCCAGAAATCTATGTTGTAATGTTCTCTAAGCAAACTTACCTCTCACTATGATGTTGGTCGACTTTTTTGCAGGGTTTCCCACGTTGTTATTGGCAATGCAACTGTAAGTGCCAGCATCATCTGAGGTGATGGCAGGTATGGTTAAAGTTCCTCCATTCAAAACAGTCTTTTCAGGCAGAGTGCCAAATGACCTGACCCAAGTGAGAGAGGGTACAGGCTCACCTCCTGTTGTAACACACACTAATGTTATGGCCTCTCCAGGATTTACAACTATAGGATCGTCCACCAAGAGTTTAATTGACGGAGATGCTAAAAGACACAAACAAAAGAACATGCACCTGTTTAGATATGCTATCACTATATTTCAACAGCATGTTTTATATTTACTCATTCAAACAATTAAAGTGAAAGTTTATTCTCTTTTGCCAAAAGCAAACTCTATTACTCAAATTTAAACGAGATTTAATGGGGAATTAAAATTTATGTTTCCCTTGATTATTGTTCCAAAATTCAAATGACAAGAGGATTACAGTTTTAAAACAAAATATGCATTTCTTTTTTCGTGTTGAAGATCACTATATATTTCCATTGTTCACGGAAAAGATATTGCCGCCCTTCAATTCTTGTGCTTTCATGGTAAAGATGATCAATTATTTATTTTTTAGAACATTCTAAGGAGAAATGATAAATTCTTCCAAACTGAACACAACAGAGTGAGAGATGAAGGCATGGCTTATTCCAGCCTCACACCATGTTGTGGATCTGCTTTTCTGTTCTTGAAAGGAATAACAGAAAGATCTAATTCTAATGCAGTCCCCACACCTCATCACTATCCTCTCCAATTATAAAGGTCTAGAAAATGAGGGCTCATACACACTGCTCTAAAACTTAGAAATAAACAGATAAAAAATAAATAAGAGATCAAGCATAGCTACCAAACTATGCCTGCCACTGCCCTAATGGTTTGGGTTATAATAATCCCCCCACAAGTCTTTTGCAATCTTTCACATTGAAAAATACAAAGATAAACATCCATTCAATAAAAATGCTCTTACAGACTTTTCATCAAACACCCAAAATAAAAACTGCACAAAATCTCTGGTTCACATACAACACTTTTAATTTTATTTGCTTCCATACAGAGCCAGCATAAATAATACATCCTTAAATAAAAACAAGGAGAATGCATTAAAATGGTATTTTGGAGTTCAAACATTCAGAAAGATTTTATGTCTAAGTTGGAACTGAATTTTATGAAATCAATCCGTATTAGAAACACTTAAAATGTTAAATAGTAGTGCGTGATTTTTTTAGATATTAACTTTAACTTAGAGTTGGAGAATGTTTTTCTCAGAATAAAATATAGACATCTTATGTGGTTCAATGTTGTCTACCTGCTTTTTTGTTTGTTTGTTTCTTTTTAAGCCATAAGAGAGCAAGAAAACAATTTCATATTCTGATTCTGCAGGAAAGGCATGATTTTTTTAGGTGATCTTTTTAAGCATCCTAATTGCACATTGGCCATTCTGACACTGTCTCAAATAATATGGAATTTTCCAAACTGTCTTAACATTACCCTTTGTGAGGTATTAATATCATTAAGTTATAAAGATTTATGATTAAAAACCTTCTGTGAAGTGCACATAATAAAAATAATATGCATAAAACACTATAGTTGGATATAAGAGAAGTATCATAATTTTTTAATGTTGTTAAGCTGATGGAAGATATTAATAATCTGAAAATAATTAGAATTATATCTGAAATATATCATCAATATATATAATTAATATATATCAATTACTAATATATCATCATGAAAAGATAAAAAATATATAAATATAGCACTATTTGAAGTAAATAAGTTTTAGTTAAAATATAATTATAGAGATTCCAATAGTTACATCATATTAACAAGGTTCATTTGTTTCATATCACATTTAATTAAATTTAAATTCCCAAGGTCAAAAAGCATTAATTTTAATTATAGAAACATACAATGGTGACATTTGGTCAAGAAACATTTGTCCCTAAAATTGACTTTTATAAAGATAAATTGTTAACTATTAGACAATTTATCTTTATAGAAGTCAATTTTAGGGACAAAAAGCTCAAGAGAGAATTTCAAAGTTCATAAAATAATATGTATATAATAAGAAGACCACTGTTTTATCACAATGTATTGTAGAACTATATTCATTGTCTTTTTTTAAAAGCGCTCATTTCCAAACCTGAATTAAAAACAATATTATCCAACTTAGTTTTATTGAAGATGACATTCATTTCTTATGACTCTCCTTGAAATTAAAAATAGCAAAAAATGACCACAAAATGGATAACGATTTCAAGCCATGAAGAATATTCATACTTATTTCTAGTATCAAAATTTTCTAATTTTCAATCCCTAAAAGATTAAGTTGAAATGTTGTCATTTTTTCTAGCATCTTAATTTTGATTTCATAATATTAGCTTTTTAAAATTATGAGATTTTTCTCAAGAACCATAGATACTGTAGGCTTCATTAAGCTTAAGTACAAAAGTACTGTCATAGAGAAAAAAATCAAAATAGGGAAAAACATAAAAAAGAAGAGAGTTCATTTGGGCATGGTTCCTTCCCTAATTTGGGGGAATATAAAAGTAATGCAAAAAAAAAAATCTCGTTTGAAATTTTAGTTATCTTATAGGCATCCATAGCCTTATTTTACCTTTGACAGCACATTGTATAATATTATCCAGTGTACTACTCTAGCTTTTCAGTCAGAAGGAAAGTGCAATGATTGCATTATCTGCAGTATGGCAAGACAGTTAAATGGCAAGAGCACTATTTCTGGTGAAGCACACCTGGGTTCATATCTTGACCCTGCCACTTTATAATTTATGAACATGGGAAAATTAGTTACTCCCTGAGTACCTCAGTTTTCCCATTGTTAAACCAGAGGAAACTAATTGAAGTTATTTAATAGCATGAGATGATTTAACACACGTAAATAGCTTACAATAGTGCCTACCACAAAATATGCACTCAAAAAGTATTTCTTTTGTCATTATTCTTTTTATCAGCCACAAAGCCTGATCCAGTGTTTAGTACATAGTGTGTATTTAATAAAGGTTACTAAGGCAAATCAATAAGGGACCAAAGAAACAAATGAGTTTAGTATAAAATATGAGGTCAATATAACATGCAATTATTTTGTTTACTTGATGCATATGGCAGGGTATTTTATTAACAGTTGGGGCTTTGTAAGTCTTATAGATTATCAAATAAAACAAATTTAGGGGCCGACTGGATAGCCCAGTGGATAGGGCGTC